>JAOPJL010000112.1:11063872-11077225 GCA_027123545.1 Trisopterus esmarkii
CCGCAATACCCTTCCCGGCGCCCGCCCGCTCGTCTTGGCCGTGCCGGCGGGCCGGGGCGGCGCCCCCCCCCCCCACACAGAACACATGTGCTATGTGTTCTGTGTGCCAATGCTTTTCAACCAGTGGCAGATACAAAAGTACAAGGTTTTGTCAACCTTAACAAAACAACAAAATCTCAGCTTCGGGGGCAACATTGACAACCCCGGGATCAACAGCATTATATGTGTCAAAGACAGACGCCAGTAGGAACCACTTTTAGTCAAATGATTGAGTATAAGTAATGCATGTCTTATAGAGGAAAATAACAGAAACGACTGGTGTATACGAAGGAAACAAAGTCTTGGATAGGACATCAGTTTCGATTGCGCTGGGAAAAGTGTGACTTCTTCCAAGACACATTTCAAAGGCGACTCCTAGCAATCAAATGCCCTTGGTATGATCAAACAATATAGTTATAAACCGGGATCATAAATGTTGCACAAAACCTGCCTGTCCTGTCGGATTCTTCGGATTCCAGGCCCGAAGATTCACCTCACCTCTCCGATGTACGCCGACAGAAATTATGATTTCAAATTGCAATAACCATAATGGAAAAAACGATTAGTTTGAATATAGTATGTTCATTATACCCGGCCACTGGGAACACTGTGCACTTTCATAGACACATGAGACGGAATTAAGGGAGAAATCGACTCCACGTCACAGAAAATTAAAATAATGACGATAAGACTTGAGTTTTCCGGAGTGGGAGGAGAAAATAAAACCACACCCCCTCGGTACATCTGAACACCATCCACTATTTCCGACTCAGGGAATGCACGTACATCAATAAATACATCCGTTTCGCGAATTAATGTACCTGTGTAATGGGGACATAATATTGAACCGTAGGCGTTATTTTCGGACGCGTTATTTCCATCGACTTAACAAACCAATCAAACGCTTTCTCCTCTGTTTCCCTTTTCCGTACAGGCTAGGTAATCGACACCGCATCATCGATCGGTGGCTCCCAACAGATATTTGAGCTGAATCCGTCCACCAATATCTGGGGTATCTGTTGCTCATGCCTAGATATTGTTTACCCGCGAAACATACGCGTTTTCCCCGCGCCCGATACAGCATCGCAAGTGTAAAAACTTGGTGAGTTGGCACAGTGGACAACAAAAAATACGTTATTATTATGAATCCATAACTGTCTTATATTGATCTAAGGCTGCAATAAGTTGTTGGTGTGTTAACGCCAGACGTTGGGATCGAGGACTGACTAGCATGCTGTCGTTTTTGCAGAATCTGCTGACTTGAGCCTCCAGTGATGGGAATCCACGGTTTAGCGAAGCTCATAGCCGACCAGGCGCCCGGGGCCATCAAAGAACAGGACATCAAGAGCTACTTCGGTACTAAAGAGGTTCTTCATCCATCACATACTTTGGTTTATGATAAACGACCGCCGGCCGGAAAGCCTGTCCCACATTTGACTTTTTTGAAGTTGTAACACGATAGGTCATACTTGCACACCCAGTAACGTTATTCTCAGTTGCCCAACAAACATTAAGCTGATACATTTTTTAGGGCATTGTTTATTAGTTGTATTTGCATGGAAATGACTGCTGTACAATTATTTTGCAGGGAGAAAGATTGCCATAGATGCCTCTATGTGCATCTACCAGTTTTTGATCGCAGTGCGCCAAGATGGCAACCTCCTTCAGAATGAAGATGGAGAGACGACAAGGTAGTGTTATAACCCTTACTGCATGTGGTTGAATGAATGCCATGTCATTTTATTAATATTATATACAAACATACACATTTCTTCCAGTCACTCCAATAAATCATATTGAACTATCCCTCACTTCAAGTTAAATTGTATTTATTAGTCCCTGAGAGTCTAGGTCACCCAGTGATGTGTCTCTGTCTAATTTATCTATTATTTTATCTTCAAAGCCACCTCATGGGAATGTTCTACCGGACCATCCGCATGCTCGAGTACGGCATCAAACCCGTCTATGTGTTTGACGGCAAGCCCCCACAGCTCAAATCTGGCGAGGTGAGTTCTCCGGCGATCCTGCATAGTGTGGCAAATACCCATCTGGTGTGATGTTGGTGGCTGTATGTCCTAATGTTAACTTATTTTAATCTGCTTTCTGGTTTATTATCTTCCTCTGAATCTCTCCTTCTCCAGCTGGAGAAGAGAGGCGAGAGGAGGGCAGAGGCCGAAAAGCAGCTGGCCAAAGCACAAGAAGCAGGTAAACATCATTGTTTATCACATGATTTACCTCCAAGATGATGAAAGAAGTTGATGGGTAAATGCAGACACTATTAAGTTCTGAGCTTTTGGGACCGACCAGGACCGACTGGCACACATTCCATGTCTGAAAGTCAGTATATTTTCTGGACTTATCATTTTGTATAATGTGTTATGTCCACAACCAGGGGAGCAGGAGAACATCGACAAATTCAGCAAACGCCTGGTCAAAGTCACCAAACAGCACAACGATGAATGCAAAAAGCTGCTGACCCTCATGGGTGTGCCCTACATCGAGGTAAACACAACCCTTCCCTACCCAAGTCCTTTACTGTGTCTGTGAATGCACACTCAACACACCTCGATATCGGCCTTTCTCAATGGCATAGATGCTTAGAAACACCTCCACTTGTATCTCAGTCAACCTCGATGGGAAAATGATTCTCCCGAGCGCGTACGACACAGTATAGTAAAGAGTTATCCTAACTTGAAGCTGACTTACCTCAAGTGGTCTCCATTATCTTTCTTTAACAAAAATGTTTTAACGCTAATTTAAGGCTATTAGATTTGCTTGGATAGTTTCAGACCAGTGTAATTCATCCTGAAAGGATTTCATGTGTTCACTTCAAAAAGCCACCGTGTGAAGTGTTCATGCTTTTGCCTTGCAGGCTCCTTGTGAGGCCGAAGCCAGCTGTGCTGCTCTTGTTAAGGGGGGAAAGGTCTTCGCCACGGCAACGGAAGACATGGACGGGCTCACCTTCGGGACCAACGTCCTCCTCAGGCACCTGACGGCCAGTGAAGCCAAGTATGGCTGCTCTCTTCCGACTCGTCCGTTATTTAGAAGTGTTTTATTTAAGCTAGTGTGTTGATGGAACGCATATAGGCTCATTGTGTTTACCAATATATTGCAATGTATATTTGTCCTGTGTAAAGAAACATTTGCAAATTACAATATGTATGTACCAAGCGTTCATGTGTTTGTTAGTCAGTTATCTGTCTCTTTTCAGCCGTGCTGTGTAAAGCAATACTCTGGCCCAACATAGAGATGCAGAAGTTGACTTACGGTTCTCTTGTGATGTTCTAGGAAGCTTCCGATCCAAGAGTTCAGCTTTAGTCGCTTGCTGCAGGATATCGGTCTTACCAATGAACAGGTAGGATTTGCTTTCAAAAACACATGCAAAGGCAGGCATTGAAATAGCTCTCCTCCTCATTTGCACAATGCATACAAACCATTGATCGTTCCTCACTCAGATGTTTGCTCATGAAGTGGTTTACTTTGCACAAGCCTCTACTGCAAACCCTTTGCTTATCAGCTAGTGATCCGGGTGCGTTTCCATGTTTTGATCCGCCTCAGTTTGTGGACCTGTGCATCCTGCTGGGCTGCGACTACTGCGGCACCATCAAGGGCATCGGCCCCAAGCGCGCCATCGACCTCATCAAGCAGCACGGCTCCATCGAGGAGATCCTGGAGAACCTGGACCCCAAGGTGGGTTGGTGGTCAGTGGTCCAGTGGAACCGTTGTGGATGTCTGCGTCGGCCTGTTCAGTTTTCACGTGCAGAGGTTTAGGATGGAAAGAATGCGAAATAGTAAATGCGTCTAGTCTTCGGATGTTTGATAATTCTGTAGTATAATGGGTATACTAACATTAAACTGACAGATGTTACTCTTTTACTTATTTTATTTTGACTTTATATTTATTGACCGCCCAAAAAAAGCGTCTCTCCCGCATAGGCAATTTTATTTTAATTATATCGCAGTAGCCTGGTGATCTTTCAATTGATATTGTACAATGCAACCTCCTAATATGAATTAGGTTTGTAGTTCATCCAAATGTTCTGAAACGTGTATTTAATGTAATGCGGCTCTCTCTCCTGGGTCCCCACGCAGAAGCACCCGGCCCCTGAGGACTGGCTCTTCAAGGAGGCCCGTGGTCTCTTCCTGGCCCCTGAAGTGGTGGACTGCTCCACCGTGGACCTCAAGTGGACCGAGCCCTCTGAGGACGACCTCATCCAGTTCATGTGCACAGAGAAGCAGTTCAGGTACGCCCTGCCGCCACACCCCCCACCACCACCACCACCACCACATGAATGGAAACAGAAACACACACGCTATAGTAGGTAACAAAGGAGTATTAAATTTGAATATTCTGTAGTGTTTGTGTCGTAATGGCAACCAGGCTAGCAGTCATTAGCAGTTGATTTCATGTGTTTTCACTTGTTGAAATAGCAATAGTCAGACATTCATATCAATCTCCAAACAACGTTGCCTGGGATGGTTAGGGTGGCCCTAGTCTAGTTGGTGTGTCTCCCAAGGGGCATCAGTTACCACATTCTCAGTTCTCTGGATATCCATCATTGTTAATACCTTCTATTCAAATGGACCCTCCAACGTTCACTTTAAAGAGATTGCATGGGTGATATACAGGGGTGCACGTAACTTTTTTGTACAGTGAGTACAGGAAATGGTGATTGGTATGCGCCCCACACCTAACATCTGATCTTATGAAACTCACCCAGTTTCACAAAGGAGATTCCATTTTCAATAAACAACTTCTTAACCACAGCAGTGTTTTTTGCCCCGCCTTTTTTTTGGGGGGGGGGGGCAGGCAAACTGCAGCAGCAGCTTGACCAGGGAGCATTTGAATATCTCACACAAGGAACGTTGCGATCAGCAGATTTTGCATAGTTCTCCAGTGTGTGTGTGCGGTGCACAGCGCACATTTCAGTGCACTTATCATTTGCTTCCAGCCACGGCATTTCTTGGCCCCACTTTAAAAAAAAACAACTATTTTCTTCTGCTCCGGCTCCGTTTGCCTTTTCTTTTCAGGTGGCGAATGCCGAAGTAGCTGCTCAGTGCATTAAATTTTTTTAATTTTTTCGATCTCCCGTTAGTTACACAAAAGTGTTGTGACACAAGTGACGTTACGATTATGGGCATGCATGCCTACTTGTGTACCAGTTGTGTGCACCCCTGACTATTGTGTGTGTGTGTGTGTGTGTTTTTCATCATGCAGTGAGGACAGAATCCGTAACGGCTGTAAGAAGATGTCGAAGAGCAGACAGGGAAGCACACAAGGGAGATTGGATTCCTTCTTCAGTGTGACTGGATCGCTGTCCTCAAAGCGCAAGGTAACCGGAGGCCTGAAACCAACAGCCAGGGCGCGATCACGCTGGCTGGTGGACCTAGATTATCTTGTTGGTTAATTTACTTAAATCAATTTGAACTCAGTCGACAAACCTAGGCCAACCTTCTTTGGGGTCGGTGTTTGACTCGGTGTGGAAGCTCCCTGAGCCTCAATTTTCCCCAACAAGCTGGCTGATACGTTACAATATTTATTCCTCTTTATGCACATTAATTTAGTTTTCCCCATACCTTCTTTGCATTGGCTAGTTTTAAATGGGTGATATTATGCCACCAAATGTGTAGACTGATCTACGCAGGATACATCTAGGTGGACACTCCCACTTGTGTCACTAAGGCACTTTATGCCTCATCCATTCGTTAAAACGACTATGGCTCTGCGTTAATCCTCCTCATGTCTCTCTGCCTCCCAGGAGCCTGATACAAAAGGATCAGCAAAGAAGAAGCAGAAGACCGGTGCCACACCAGGCAAATTTAAGAAGGGTAAATAGACCCCCCCCCCGGGTGTCTGAAATAAGTTCTGGACATTGCAACGGTTTATTTTTGTTGTTGAATAAAGTGTTTTATTTTATTTTGTCAAAGATGTGTGACTTTATCTCCGAGGTGAGAAATGTTTCATCATTTATTTCAGTTTACAGAACTTTGCTTTAAAATGTAATGGATCTTTGTAGACAAATATTTAGTCTTTATTTGACAAAGGAAAAACAAGTCCCCCTTTGTATAAGTAGGCATAAAAAACATCTTTCTCAAATAGAAGTAAAGGTGCAGTTCAATGCTTCAGCTCAAATTACACCCAGCTAGCATCAACTCCTTTATACACACAGGCACTTAACACTGGCTTTACATTCATTTCATTTGTATTCGTCAGCTCCAATTTGCTCAATTGAGTTCAAAATTTGGCATTTTTCCAGCACATCGCTCTGTAAAATACTGCAAGACAGTATTGGTTGTTTTGTGTCCAATAAAATGAACATGCCAAGAACCAGCGGGCTAACAAGGTAGCATCTAGATTCAGGGACCTGAGATTGTCAAAGACGCTGCTAATAATATGTTGAACGATAGCACTAGGACGTTGCAAGTTGCAATGTTTGATTACTGTTCCCCTCCACCACCCACCTGTTTTCTCCATTTATTATCCATTTATTGCATGAAATGATGTAAACCTCATTCATATTGTACTTTCAGTCACTTTAAAGCTCAAAAGCTCTTATAATATTAAGATACACTTTGGGTAAAGGGTAAAAACTGCATTTTCTAAAGCAAACTACCATACACATCATGTATGGAAACAAGTATACAGATGTATAATATCTTTCTTAACATCAAAAGACATGAGGTAAATAATTTCATAGAAAAAAATACTTTCAGAAAAATAGAGATTTGGATATATATGTGTGTATATATATATATAAAGGAGTGTAAGGTGCAATCCGAAGGAACATTTGGTTGAGCTGCTGTCTTCAGGCTTTGGTTTCCATCTCTGAGTATACCAACAGGGCCTCCCCGACAAGACTGAAGAATACACTGCAATAACAAAGCCAGCGTTACCACTCCCAAGGAGAACGGCGACAGTTGGATCAGCTCATTGCCTACAATTAATCTCTGGACGACCTCATTGCATCAGGAGGCGGTGAGATGATGGATGGAAGGTCTAAGGCGAGCTGCCAGGAGACTCACCAGGCAAAGGACGGTATGTTGGAGTCCAGGGGGAAGGCCAGGGGGGAGAGGGTGACAGCAGCCAGCTGTGTCGGAGGATATGTAAGGATATGTCACCAGCCGGTTGACAGTACATACGCTGTGCAGCTAGTTCATCATTCATTCAACTGAAAAATCAATCAACCAAAGAAGAAGTTACCTTGGACAGGAACGTCCACGTCCGAGACTCCTCCAGGGACAAACCATTCTTAAGCTTCACTGTTGCCAATAGCAGAAGAAAGCCCAGCAAGGCACTAGGGTATGAGAATAATAAATAATGGAATTATATACGTATATATAATGTATATATATTAGGGTTCTTCAACACTATATATATATTATTTTCAGATTTCTATATCTATATATACCGTCATCCATATAAAAAACAAAGATTGATGAAAGCCTGTCTCACAAAGGTTATTGACGCATCGAGCAGGCACCTGCCACAGCCTAAGAGCCTCGCCAAACAACTCATGTTTGCTCTTCTAGCCTACGAGAATGGATTAACCTCCATTATCTACCACACTAGCTGCTTATCACCATAGAAACGTGTGCTTAAGTACCTCTCAAACACCAGTGATTACACTGTGACACCACACCGGATGACGCGTGTGTTCGCATGCATGCATGCGTGCGTGCATGAGTGCGTGTGTTGGAACATGCTGATGCTGACCAAGGGATGCTTTGTATTTAAACTATGCTTTGCTACCAAAACTAAACCTTAACTAAGGAGAACTAGCGGGAAGACACAAAGCATCCTCACCTGGCACAGCAGCCCCAATGAAATGTATAGGAAGCAAGGAGAGGAAACTCCCAGGCCGCAAACAGGTCACCTGGAAGCAGACCACAGCTAATCAACAGGATCCATTACATTTAAATGATGGATCAAAGATGACAATTAGGGATGACTTTACAATGCATTTATTTTCCATTTGCCCGATAGACTGTCCTGTTTTAATAATAATCACCAAAAAACTGTTTAAACGGATATCTGTATTTGGGATGGAACAAGATGTTATATTAACCATGACATATCTCACAGTAGGTACAATACAAATAAAGGTACTATTATTATTATTATTATTATATCTTACCAGTTGGGTGAGCAGCAAGGGCCAGCAGACAGATGCTATGGGTTCGAAAATGTATGTTATGAATATAACACACACAGGAGGAGAAACATAGAGAAAACGTATTGTTGCATCCCATGCTGGAGGAGGTGTGGGACAAGCTAGCGTGTAGCACAGCAGTTACTATAATGCTTGTAATGCTATAATGCTGTAATGCTTATAGTTGTACTATGGGTCTTTCGCTTCGTTGTGTTATGTTTTAAAAGGTTATTGTTGGATTCATGGTTATTTGGGTTATTTCTAAGTCGTTTGTCGTCTGTCACGACTTTGATCCAGTGTGCACAATAGGTTTTCAGGGTTAAAGTTGAGTCGCTAGTCATGTGTAAAGAATAAATCATGTGTGTCTTTATCGCTTAGTTCAATGGCTGTAAGAAGTGCAACTCAACACAATATTGTTATATTCATTTATTCTAACAAGGGGAGGAAGGAAGGGTCTATATTACTTTAAATTTCCTTACCTGAACATGTAGTTAATGTACTGCTGGTCAAAGACACTGTAAAGAGAGCACAAAATCAGAGTTTTATTTCATTCATTTCTTTAAATCTAAGGGGTTAATTTGGCTGTAGGATAGTTAGGATAGTTAGTTAAGTTGTTTATATAACTAATACATTATCTTAGCTTCTGGTGGAAGATTTATGTATTGTGTGTATGTGTTTATAAAGAATTAATATTTTTGTTGATGTTTCAGAATGATCAATCCTTTTCACTGTGTTAGACTCTTCACAAGACTTGCCTCAGCTGGATGGATTTGAAACGGATTCGGAAAACTCTGTACCCACCTAAATAAAAGGGGATAAATATGAAATCACATGAAGTTCTGTGAATAGCACTCCAAGTCAGTACAGTCAGAAACATTACTTGTTAGCCAGCAGTATTGATTGAAGTACTTCCTGGCACAGTAATGCAAAGCTTAAATCAATTAACTAAATAAACCTTTATACTCTTTAAGTACCCAGAAACTGGAAAACTGATGATACTTACCAAGACAAGCCAGATGACAAGCTGCCCACCCGTAAGTATTCCAATCAAGCTGTAAAAAAAAAGCAAACATTCTTAACAATCCAAACGTCCCCAAAAATATGCAATTCTTATTTTTTATTGATGAATGTTGTAAATACTTAAATAGACAAGTAAGTAAACAAATGTAATAATTACCCCAGGATTGTGTATAGGGAGGTTGATGGCAGACAAAAACATGATACACATACTATGGGAAAGAAAAAGGGAAAAGGAACTAGGATGAATAGTTAAAATGTATGTGCAGAGAAATAATAACAAAATATAAAGAGAGAATTAAAGTAGAAAAAAGGTTCAAATCTAGGATATCCAGCTCTTTACAGGAACACAATGTAATTGAGTTGTATAAGAATATATATACAAACCTTAAAAGCTTGGACCAAGAAGTCTTCTGCTAACGATCAGGAGAAAACCACCATTAATTACCTTTTTTTTTTTTTACATCTGTTGCTTTATCATCCAAATAAATAATGCAATGCCATCCACAGAATACATGAGCGTAGCTTAAAGAGTCCTATCATGAGGGCAGCCACTGCCTGCACCCACCTCTCTGTGCACGACCCTCAGCAGAAGGTAGCTGACCGCCTGGGAGGCGTTTTGGAGGGTGAAGAAATAAGGAATGGCCTGAGAAGAAGAGAGGAGTACCCAAGGGAAAAATCACGACAGTTGTTGACAAAAGTTGCTCTGATGTTGCAGCCCCTTATGTCGGAGGCAAAGTCCGAAAAGTATAGACCAACTGGGTGTTGGGGAGTCAGAGCAGACACCCTACCATGCGGGATAATGCCCGGGAGCCGGCGTAGATGGAGCCAAGGAACATGAGGGACCCTGGGAGCCAGGAGACAACTGCAGACCTTCAGGGGTAAAGCAGGGTGTTAGATACAGAACCCTCTCAAACCATTCACACCTATGGGTTTGAACCCAGAATGTCCGCAGTCTACTTTTAACCATTGTTAAGAAAGATTGTCCTATGTCTATTGATTGTTTTCTCAATCCTGCCCCAAATGATCACTGGCCCAATGGGGGTTGGATTGGCCGAGTTGTGGAGAAGTCAGCCGTAACCCTTAATTGTTAGGTATTCTATTTGAACAGAAAGTTAGTATTGATCCCAGATGGGAAATGATTAGGTTTCAACTCACCTGGAGATGCGGCTCATCTCCACCCACCCAAGCCTCCCAGACAGCAGAAGGAGCACAGCTCCCACTAATGTCTGCCATCTGAAACACAATATATAAAGCAAATATAAGTGGCAGCAGTGGGACATGTACACAAATATACAGACTGTCGCAATATATGGATTGTATTACTTGAAATCTCAAAAGACTTACCCTTGAAATAAGGTTGGAAAGGTGAACTTCAAAACAGACAAGACAAACTGAAAAACAATTAAAAGAAAAGCTTGACGACAGTAGCGCTTTGTTCATGCATGACTGGTGGTCCAGAATCACTCAACTTTATTCTAGTTCTAATTTCTGCTATCGACGGTAGTATAGTCGATACGAGTCTATCGACATCCGATTATTACTCTCGTTCACATTCTGACACTATTAACCTGCAATGCAGCTGTGGAAAGACCACCTCTGTACAGGTATGTGACTGGATATCACTTATGTCGTACTGTCTGCAATTTCAACTACAGAAGAAAGGAATCAAACACGTTATGACTCTTCAAACTCCAAACTCACAAACTTTACCTTATTGGTGAAACATGATCCAACGAAGACGATGCTGAACACCAGCCCAGTTACATGCCCCTTCCACTGTGACTGCATGCTGCCCTCCCGTCACACCACGGAGGACCCATCACTTACAATGCGATCCATGCTTTTTTTTTTACATAGTGATCATTCGTTTGGGACCAATCGTTGAAAAAAAATAAAACTTGATCCGCTTTTTAAGCAGACAGTTCATCCCAGCTGCGACACGTCACGCGTCCAGAGCAGCGCTGATCTCCGCTCGGTCACATGGTTCCGCAGCGTTTCCGTGTTTACAGCGGGCTTGTCTGAGAGTATAGGGTGTACGATTCCCCGCGATGGTCCGCAGCAGCCATGGCATTTCTGAAAACGAAAGAGCGATGTAAAGAAAGGTGAGCACAATGACAACTCTCGGAATCAGCCCTCACTTGGACATGTGGATCGTGTCTCGTGTTAAATGTGCAAGATGGGGTTTAACAGTGGCTACTAGGCCAGTGGCCGTGGGATGCTTGGTGATTTGTGGGGATTTCTGTATAAGTAAATTAGGTACTTTTCTTGTAATGGCTGAATTCAATTAAGTATAGAATGTCTTGTGTTTGCAGCAATGTTGCTCCTTCTAATTGACTTGGGTCAGTACAACGGGTCAAGGAACTATAAAATAATTTATAACAAATAATAAGTGGTTGTTTTCAAGTGAAGCATTCATGCATGGAGCTGATCCAGAAGTTAAGGTTCCTGGGCCGGTGGCTTACTTATTATAACTACGCAATTAAATCCAACCGGATTGTTTCCTGCGATCAACTCTGCTAGACCTTAGTTTATACTTCCAAAACATGAACATGTTAGTTAAACACAAACACTATGTCACTATTGTAGGCTCATGTTGCCAGGCCCACTGTTGATCTGTACATTCGAAACAGGAACGTGTTATACTAATGAATAAAGTGCTGAATTAACCAATGTAACGAAAATAAACAATAATCATGACATTTAATCAACATTTGTCACGTGGAAAACTGACACACCTAACCCAAGATTATATTAACCTTATATTACCAATGCTGGTAAGTGATATCAGCCTTTAATGTGGCAGATAATAAAGTTGAGTTGATGGGCTAAAAGCATTGAATCCCTCTACTGCACAATTAGAGTAACAGTCCAAAGGGATACCTGATGCCAGCACACAACACAACTTGAGGACTATCTGGTTGCAACAGCTGGCTTCTCAGCCAACTGGAGCTCACATGAATTACATGATTATCACCTCCCCTATCCTCATGCCTGTTAGGCTTGCTTGGCACACTACACAAGCCTATCGCTGTATCTTACTTTTGTTTTTATCCCTTTAAAACCCCCCGTTTTAAAGGTTCTCCCTGTTGTTGCTGGACCTCGAGGAATACTACTTTGAGCAGCACACAGCTCTGCAACTTGGTGCAAGCTCCACAAAGGACAGGTGAGTAATGTGTGAACAACAATGGTTTTCTAAGAGTTTTGTTAATGTTCATAGCTGTGTGTTCTAAGCATGATGAACTATTCATCAGGTTAGAATGTAATCAGCATTGCAGAGACAACATGACATCAGCCCATGTTTTAAATGCTGTGTGTGTCGTTATATATTCTTTATTTCAGAAAGGTCAGAGGCTCATTCAAGATTTGCTCTAAGTCGCTCATATTTGATCCTGAAGATTTTGCTGTGCCAATATTAAAGGTGTGTGTTAATTTATCTGCGTACGTTGATGTATTTTCTTGATAGCAGTCGGGCTTCAACATATCCAAAAAGTGTTATTATTATTATTATTATTATTATTATTGTCTTGATATAAACTGTGTTGGCCCCTTCCATCGTTATCCCCTACAGATTCCTCTAAGGGATTGTAAGAAGATTGAGGTGGTGGACCAGAAGGATAAGAACCCTTTTGAGTGAGTTCTGCTCTGCCATTGGTTGTGCTGGATGAGTTGTATTTACAGAAGCTTATTTTATTCAGTCAAGCGGCCAAACTGGTAGGACAAACCGGCTGTGAATCAGCTGAGGCTGGAAATCCTTTCATGTAAAGGTTACTAAAACGTATCTGGTAGAATCTTGAAAGAAAAAATCGATCTCCTATAAACCTAATTGATATCGTATTCATCCAGTGGTAGATAACTTACCCATCAATTCACGATGTTTGTTTATTTTTTTGATATTATGCATGATTTCATACTCTAAATGTTGTGAATCTCATTTATTTTTATCTTAATTTCTTCCACAGCACCAAACCACCGACCATCTCTATTTTATGCAGACAGGTGTGTGTCTTTGACAACATGTTCTTTATTTAAATTATGCAATTTGTCATTATACTACCATGCAGATTAGCTGTGTGTGTGTGTGTGTGTGTGTGTGTGTGTGTGTGTGTGTGTGTGTGTGTGTGTGTGTGTGTCTGTGTCTGTGTCT
>JAOPJL010000112.1:11310790-11344692 GCA_027123545.1 Trisopterus esmarkii
CACACACACACACACACACACACACACACACACACACACACACACACACACACACACACACACACACACACCACATGGCTTCTCCAGGCTCGCTGGATGACCAGAGCTGCTCTCTGGTGGGGCTCGCCCCGCCCTGGCCCCTGCTCCTCCTCCACTAGGACAGCCTCTGCTTCCCCACTACAGTTGGTGCCGCTTAGCCATGGAGGTGAGAAGAAGGAAAATGAGACACGTAGACCACGTCAAAGGGGCCGGTTAACACAGCCTGCATGCATATTTTGAAACTAGTTCAGTCTGGGGCCGAAGGTCTTACCTGCACATGCTTTTGGGGTTTGCCAGACAAATGTCAAGTCAGAGAGGTAGAGGGAGGAATTGAAAAAGGAAAAAAACTGAAAGAAAGTGTGGCATTCCTTGCAATTATTTCTCTAGCGTTGCTCGTTTGACTTGTCTTATCACGCGTTAGATAATAAATGTAAATGATAATACAAATATAAAATGCATTATTTTCTAAATACAACTAAGAAACAACCATATAATGATTGAATAAACAATAAGCACGCCTCATGCCGTGAACGTAGGCAACGCATAACTTGCATCTTACCTCCTTCGACGTAAAGTAGAATAAATATTTTCACTTGACCATATTCGGAGCCCATTGGCCCAATGGATTATGTCTGGCGACGCGTTTATTACCTGGCAACGTTACGCACGTAAACACTGCGAGCACCCAGTCACCAGGTGGGCACGGCCCGGCGGCCACTCCCTCATACAGGCTTTATTGCAGTCCTGGGTCGCCTGCTATATTTGCTATGGCAGCAGTTCACATGACCCTTGGCACTTTTCTATGGACATGACTTTAGATAACAACATGTAGGCCTACTTACAGATAAGCCGGTGTAGATCAGACAAACGTTTGAAATGTTATTCTACTTTTAATTTAAATAAAGGCTAAGATTAGGCCTATGTATAGGCTACGTATAGGCGTTTTAATTGATATGGACCACCTCCGTGGACCACCTCCGCTTCTAGTGGCTAAATATGGGGTAACCTAATGTAGGTCAATCGATGTTGCGGTGTCATTTGAAGTAGCCTAGGCCTAATCCGTCTTTGCTCCATAACAGAGTTGGCATGCAAGCATATTGACCTATAGTCTACAACACTGTTCCCGACCCTTGACTTAAGGTGTAGGCTCCAACTAAATTGTCATCAAGACCTTTCGCAGACGACCTCGTATGCAAACCGTAAAAAAAAGAAAAGAAAGTAAAATAGCCACCCCTCCCTTTATACACAGGTGCACGGAGCAGGCCATGGCAAAGTGGGAAACAGTGTTTAGAAAGTCAGCAGCGTTGCATATTCCCCCAGTGTGTTTATTAAGCAAACGCAAAGTCGCACAAAACAACAATGGACAACATTGCAGTTGAACATTTGAAACACAAGATGGAATAAACGGATACTAATCACACTCATAAATTATTAAAAAGCCATAATGAGGAAAGTGAAGGTGACGTCACACGCAGAGGTGGACGCGCCTTGATTAGAGGTCGCTAAGCACTTCGTTTTGAATAGTTTAAATCGTTTTCAAACTGTTTTTTTCCAGCCTGATACTACTGAAACGGTAGCCTCCACTGGAACATACCACTCCTGTTGGTTAGGACGCAGATGGCGCCCGGCGTGATATAATAGCACGTCCCCTATATAGGCTATTATATGAACTGAACAATATTTATACTGCTTTTATTTTTAATGATCTATACATTTTTTCTCTTAAATTATTATGATTCGGTTTTAAATGTGTCTATTTTAAGAATAGAAGCAACCTGCAGTACTCTCGCGTACCACAGGTTGAAAAACACTGGAATACAACATCCATTAGGTCTTACGCAATCCTACCAACACAGGGGTACTTTACAGGTCACTAGGCCACTGTAGTGCTCAGTGAAGTCCTGCAATGTTCTAACAATAGCAGTCTTTCCTGGATAACACCAAAGATTTGTTGTAGACTATACAACATGTACACTGATGTTTCAATTTCTGATTTTCTTTCCTCCATTAAACCATTGTTATGTATTATGTTATTTTCATTGTAACCTTGAAGGATATGGTATGAAAAGGTGCAGCAGTACATTTCCACATCAACTGTGAATAATGTAGTGCTACACGTGTTACACTCACTGGTAATGGTTGCTGTAGTCAACAGAGGTCAACACCCAATGAAGACAGTGACCAAGAATGTCACAGTCTTAAAATACAGTATGCGCCATGGCATCAGAATTTTTGTGGCTCAAAAGCATATCACAATGGACGCAATATAGCTCACCAATGATGGCATTCAAACACTATTGTAGGCAGCCCACTAAAGTTGCTCAAGGTGGGCTATTTTTGGGTGAGTATAGAAGACACTTAAGATTTAGATGGTCAAAATATTAATATAGACTATCCCGATTCATTAACAAAGTTAAAGAAACACTGCAAAACACAGAAAGGTTTGATAGATTTTTAGTAAAAAATAAAAGTAGAAATAAAAATCTGTATTGACATTTAAATATTAGGCTACAAATGAAGAGCTATCTTACCGAGCAACATCTCCACCCATCAACATTCCTATGCTTTGATATTCTTTAAGGCCAAACTATTGTTATGAAATAAGCATTTAGCACTTGTAAAAAATGATATTTTAATTAGCTTGTAATTGTATTCCAAAATATATATACAGCAATTATTTTTCAGCAAATACTATAATATCACAATATAATACAATAAAGATTTTGGGGTTTTATGTATCTTACTTTGTGTCCTACAAAGCAAAATCAAGATAAATAGTACAAAAATAGCATAAATTATCACCAAAGCATTGTCACACTTTGATCATATGAATAAATCAAAAAACATAAAGGGTTTCGATCCAATCTTTGTTCAGATACTCTTTACCCATTCCCATTTATTTAACACGTAGATTTGACACACATTTGAGCTCTTATCCCATCACTTTGATTCAAAGAATGAAAAAAGTTGAAGACGAGAGAAATGTCCTTAACGCAACATGCTCCTTCACAATGAGCTCTCCTTGTCGTCGTCGTCTTCTTCGGACTCCAGGTAATACTCGTCGTCTGTGGTCGAGTCTGAGCCGCTGTCTGAGGACTCGTCAAAGTCTGAGAGGCTGGCGACCATACCCCTGGCCGGCAGCATCCCCCTTGCTGAAAGACTCGCCCTGGACACACCAGGGGACAGAGGGGAAGACCGACTGGGGGGTTTGGACATCAGCAAGACTGCTGGGGATGCCGGAGATGGAGGTGGGGTCAGGGCAGCCTCTGAATAAAACTGTAAGAGATCAGTGTTTCGGGACCTTGGTCCAGACAGGCGGTCTTGTGGTGAAGTTGTGGGGCTCTGCCTTTTAGGCGGGCCGTCCTCTGAAGCGCAACAGGACAGGGATTTGAGCGATCGAGGGAGGGATTTCGACCTCATTTCACCTGGCCTGGAGGACAGTCGATAGTTGCTTGTGCTTCCCTGATCGCCCATGCTCTGGCATTTATATTTTGATGTCTCTGCTGGATCAGAGAGGTCATCCACACTTAAAACCCGCAGCCCCTTTGAGATGCGCTCCGAGCCCTGACGCCTACTGGAGACCACCGAGCTCACAGAGATAGAACGTCCGGCGTCGATGCCATACTTCAGGTCTGCACAGGAAGAGTAGGACGCCAGGCGTTCCTTCTCTTGAACCGGACCTCCGGTGGATGGACTAGTGGACATCTTCCGCCTTGTGGTGCCCAAAGGACTGACCGACCTTCCCATCTTAGTCGGGGGCATCTGCTCTTTGGGACTGTAGAAGACACTATCATCTATCTCGGTGGCTACAAGATAAGGAGAGATTGGAGATGTGGAGAACCGAGCGAAGGGAGAGCGAGGCCTGTTGTTGGAACTAGCACACAATGTTGCGGAGACAGGGTCCCCCGGTGACTGCTTGCAGGGATCGGGATCTCGAAATTGAGTTTCGAAAGGCAGGCTAATATGTCTGGGTCTTGTCCTTTCCTCCTTGGCTTCCCTTTCTGTAAATGGGCGATTTGAGAGCAAAAACTTGGTCTCAGCATTTACCTCAGGTGTTATGTCGGAGGAACTAGAGAAATTATCACCGCTCCTATTATACAGCCCTTGTGGTGGTACGAGAGTATATCTATTTTGTTTCCATCTGTCCTTTTCCGTCTCTCTTCTCTCTAACTCAGCATTTGTGTCCCCTAGTATATCCATCTCTTTATCCCCTTGTACCGTATCATTACTTTTCACGGTGATGTCACTGTTGTTGCCGACACTTGATCCACTAATAGAGGGTGTCTTAGAGCTTTCGTTACATTTTGGTGAATGTGTGAGATCATCCGAAAGCATGACACCGAATTGTCGTCTTAATTTGACTGGGTCCCTTTGGGCAATTCCCTTGGATGCATGTTCCATTGTTGCTTTGTCTGGTACAAAATGTGTTTCCTGATTAGCAGGTAAACCAGCCTCTGGTCTACTGGTGCTTTCATTCCTCCAGGAAGGTCCTTTGCTGTTTGTGCTGCTTTCATCTCTCACTGTACAGAGAGGCAACTGAGTGTCGTTTGTGCTGCTTGTATTGGCGTTCTTATTTAATGGATAGTATTGACTACCCCCAGCCCCACTGGTTTTGGTGTCCAGCTGAATGCTCGGCTTTATCCCCATGGAAAACCTTGTTTTGGACGGACACTGAATCAGAGATCTGGATGTGGTTTTGCCCGGCAAGTCTGTCGAATTACCTTTAGAAAGTCTGTAAACAAGCGTTTCAACCACATTCAAACACGCAGTGGAGGGGGGTAGTGTTTCATCCTGTAGTGTAGTCGGTAGCGAGAGACGCTCTGAGCCCATGACCACTTTGTTGTCCTCTTGTGACACACTGGTGTTTTTGTAACTCTGCTTCCTGCATTTGTTGTCCACTTCTTTTAATCTGAAACCTTCATATTTCAAGTTCTCAGGCAAGGCAGATCGGTTTGGGAAAGGAAGAGGTACGATTTGGGTGGGGGGAATAGGGTCCGGAGAACGCTGGGACTGGGGAGTGGTTCTGTTTGCGCCTGGGTCGGAGGATAAGGAACTGGGTCTAGAAATAGAAGATGGTGAGAAAGTCGGTGGCTGAAAACCAGGAGATGTGGACAAAGGGCTCTGGGCATCCCCCTGTGGAGAACGTGCAGACTTGAGAGTGGAGTAAGGGGGAGAGCTATAATTTTGTTGATAGCTGAAGTCTGGAGGCAGTGACAGCGGTGCGTAAAACTGCCACTGGTTAGCCCTGTCTGATGACTTCTTATCTGAATCGGGTGATGTGTCGGGTGATGTGCACAACCCTCCTGTGTGTTCCGAGGTCCACTCCATGGGGCTGACAGGGCTAGCAGACACAGTGTGTTTATTGCTCTCTTCACTAATTGCTCTCTTCCCAAGCCCACTACTTGTGGGCTTGGGACTTTGCAAACAGACAGGTGAGGATTTTGGGACATCAGTCAGATTGCTTTTCCTGAGGAAAGAAAAGGTAGAGGGACTTTCTAAGCTACGAGGAGATCTGGTGAGAGGTGAAGGGCTGGTCTTTAGCGGTGGGCTTGGAGTAGGTGGCAACGACGCCTGGCCCATGTCATCGTCAGACCTTTGCAGATCCACTGAGTCCTGCCACGTCACCCTTCTCCGACCCTTAGGGGATTGATTTTTGGAAGAAGAAATTTCCTGGCTTTTAAAGAATGTTCTGTCTTTTTTAGATAAGGAGGATTTGGGGGAGGGGGAGCATGAAGGGGTGGGAGTTACCGGGGGCGTTAGGGGAAACGAGGGGCTAATCAGAGGGGTTGGAGATGTGGCGGTGCGGACTGTCCCAGGGAGAGTGAGGTGCACAGAGGAAGAGGTGGGTGGGACAGGAGTGGTGGAGAGGTTGGTGGGAGAGGTGGGAACCATTAGGAGAGGTTTGCAGTTTGTTTTAGAGGAGACTGTCGCCTGGTATATAAATAAGGCCTTAGGATGCACATGCTTGCTTATGGTGGGGTAGGTCCTCTCAAAAACAAGAGGTGTAGGCCTTTTGTAGGTGCAACGGGATAATGCAGCAGACTGGATGCTAGTGTCTTGGCTGGAGGCAGGGTTTTGCGCAATAGTGTTGTTGGCATCAAGAGGATAGGATTGTTTTTTAAATGTGTGGATGGAGTGTACATTTTCATTTAGAATCTTAGGGGAGTTGTTTTCTGAAACTGTACAATCCATATTAGTAGGGCTACTGACTGGTGAAGGGGTAGGTGGTGCTGTCTGGGTGTTGGGAGTTAGATGGCTTTTATCCAATGAGCAAACATTTTGGTTAATGATGTTGGCTGAGGCTTTGTTTGCATTTACCGTGTTCACCTCAATAAGTGAACTATGCAGTGATTGTTTTTCATTCAAATTGAAGCCCTTAGAATGTGTGGAGAACGTGTCAGACTGTGGGCCAGATCTATCCTCGGCATTGCCTCGTCTGAGAGTGTCTGGTCCTTGTGGTCTATTAAAAACACGGGCATGTGGACCTAAACTAATGGCCTCTGCTTTGTTTTCTGCATGATTGGGAATCTGTCTGTTTAAGCTCCTGTTGTCATTTGGCCTCAAGTAGGCCAAGTCACTGTTTCTATTACAGGGTGTAACTAAGGGCGTGTTTGGCTCATGCCTGTTGTTGTTGATTATGCTGGCAGTGTCTCTGAAACCAGGCTGCGAACCACCTTCCTGAGTCACTTGTCTCCACCAGGTTCCTGACCTTAGTGTAGTGCCCCTTGGGAGATCCTGACCCTTCAGTATAGTGTATTGCTCATACTGGGAAAGCCTGGCTGGATCTGTGTTATTGTCTGAATTACTTAATTGTTTCTGTCTGCCCGGTTGATTAGTGGAGATTAGTTTCTGTGGATGAGAAAGAGTCGGATTTGTCACACTGTTTGTCTGGGAAATGTTCGGATTACTTTTATCAGGCCCGTGAGGAATGTCTGATGAATAGGGGCGGTGCATCCATCGTTGCGATGAGTTGTTACTGGGTGGGGTAAAGGAAGGGTTGAGATTGGACGGGACTGAAGCTCGGTCCCTGTTTGAACCGGTCAGAGATCGGCTTCCTGTTTCTGACATGGATGGGCTCTTCCAAGTCGAACCAATTTTCCTTAAAGAAAGAAGGAAGCTGCTGGTTGTGGGTTTAGAGCTTGGCTGAGTGAGTGGTCCTTGATGACCCCCTGGAGAAATCCTTTCATTTGTGCGTAGATCCAATGAGAGTGAAGGTATTGGAGATGGTGTTTTCTCCATTGGGTTTGTATGATGGTACCCCACTGTGTCTCTGTTGTCAAGAGAATTTGAATCCATGTCGAAAGAAACCGTACGGGGCATGAGCCTCTTTGTTGTGAAGTTAAGGTTTAGACTTGAGGGCCCACTCAAAGATGACCAACCATCAGCCCTCCTCCTGAGGCCAACCAATGGGTCTTCAACCCGAGGTCCATCTCTCAAATGCCTCTCACCACGGAACTGCCTGTGGGGTTCCAAAAACCGATCGTGGACACTTTGAGCCCCACTGTTTGGGCCATGCGACACATTTTGCGCTTCAAAGTCCTCTGAGGATATACCTTTCTTAGTCCGCTGGTTCCGCCTGCTCCAATGTGGGGCAAGAACTGACACCATGGCTGAAGACAGCATTACTTTGTTGGGCTTAGTGCACCACACGAGTTGGTTTGGAGACTCAAGCTCTGTCCAGTTTGACTTTCTGTCTCCTGAGTCCACTGACGTACTGTTCAGTTTGGATGCAGGTGTAACGGTTTGTAAACTCCCACGGTCGTAAACGTACTCTGGAATCTCACAGAAAGAGGTGCGAGTGGTTGTTGAAGAAACATAATCCGGGACTGCTTCCTCTTCGTTGATGAGGACTGATATCTTCTCTGGTGGTATCAGGCCTACAGACTCTTCTAATGAGGCTCCGGGGGATGCACTGCCATGGTCCTGTTTAACGAAAACAGAATTAGAATTACAATTTGTCTTCAACATGAAATATCACTGTCAAAATTAACATTTCATCTGATAAGATCCCAACGTGTTTATTGCACATCCATCAAAGTTACACATAGCATGTATAAAATAATCTCAGACTATAATAGTTTTCACATGTCAACAACATGAGGTAGAGTCACTCGACACAGGTCACGCAGAGAGAATACAAAACGCTTTGTGGGATTTCAAATATGCGACAAAGGCATTTGTATAAGCCATGTTCCCATGGCTCAGTAACTACAATGATATAGGCGTGGACAAACAGGTTATCATGAAGAGTGAAGAAGACATTTCAAGGGAGGCACAGGTGCACACCCTGTACTCATTACATCACCAAACCGTTTGAGCAAACAGATTTTTAAGATAGAATTGTTTTTCAGGAAAATTTTTCTTGTTTTTCGCAAAATACATACCAGGATGTCTTATCTATAAAAAAAAAATGATCTCCCCTTTACACTGGGACTGAATATTAATTGTAAACAGTAGATGTAAATTTTATTTACTTTTCATTCTATAGTGAAATCAATCAACCACCCTATAGCATTATTAGCTTTCATTATCTTTAATAGAGGTTGGGTTGTCGATGCTTACCTTGAAGCTCTTGCCATGCGGTTCATTTCTCAGAGTTACGGGGAAACTAGTAGAGCAGGGAATAGAAAGAGAAAAAAACACTGGCGGTTAATGACATGTGGGGAGATATCTATGTTGAAGAGAAGTCTGTTTGTGCTGCATGCAAATACAACCATTCTAAAAAAACATAAGGTTAATTAGGTGAGGGTAGTTTGACCCAAATGGGAACACTGTAGAAGTGAATGAATACCATATAAGTGAATTAACAATTACTTGATTAAGTGTAGAGATGTAGAGACATGAAGATAAAGTATTTATATGCATGTCAAATGGGTTTAAGCATTCATGGCTTTTATCAGCATATGGCAAGGTGCACTCAGGAAACATGCAAAGAAGAATACATAACAGATTCAGGACTTATCAGTTACTACATATGAGATAAAGTACTCCCTCCATTGGCATGAGCGTTCTATCATTGGCACAGAATCAAAAGTGATGTCAGTCCTTAAATATTTTGAAAGGGAGTAAAGAAAGTACACATTTTCAGCAGCCTTAGATAACGCTTGATAGAAGGGTATGTAGGTATTTAAAGAATGGGCCGAACATTTTGGTGAAAGAGCATTAAAGTGCTTCTTTCCACATATTGTCCCACTCTTGTCTACCATGTTTCTGACAGAGGGATTATAGGTCTCAGATGTCTAACATTTCCCATAACAGAGCTGCAGAACAAGGAGGACTACATTCCTGTGTCATTTCTCTCTGGCTCTCCCTATCCCACTTAAGTTATAGTTATAGTTTAGTTATCTATGGAATTCAGACTCTGCTTAGAGTAATTTCAGCACACAACAATTTTCTGAAATAAGATAATGTTAAATAGTAACCTAATAGGTGATCGGCCGACAAACACACACACACACACACACACACATACACACACACACACACTGTCAAACGGTGTGAGGTGTGAGTTATGTCCATATAAGGTGATGTTGAATGGTGTTCGGAGCCACAGGCTGTGGTGCTGGCACAGTAAGAGAAAGTGTGGTTGGAAAGGTCAAGTGGAATGTGAATGATGTGGATGTTGACAGCCACAGAGTCAGTTAGGTCAACAACCTAACATTTAGAAGACTACCGTCACATCTGACGCGCCCTGGCTCGCACCTTGGTATGAAATGATTGCATTTATTGTCGTTCGAAAAAGGGCGTTCATTGAAAGTCATAGATTTTCCCATGGTCACACAAGATAGGCACGGTTCCTCAACGGCGAAGAAAGAAACCTGTCAGATAGTATGCACGCTCTGAGACTCCCATATGCATATTTGAAATATATTCGCTATAAATATGGCATTGGCTCTGTGCTTTATTTTTCTGGCGAAGGACTGTATAATGCACCTGTTCACACAAATGTACACGCACGTACCCACACACACATACACTGGCACGATCACATTGCCAAGAGACAAATTTACCAAAACATTTGTGTCTGCAAATACTGCTGTTTGGTCTGCATATTTTTCGAACGAAACTGAGGTCAATGTTAAACCCAAGGATTATCTTATTTGGGTTAATTATAACTATATACATATCCATATTTAGGGTACACTTTGATCCAAGGAAACCATTTATGACCTGAATACAGGTAATTAAGGGGCAAGTAGGGTTAGACATCTTGATGAAGGAGGGCTACATGTGGACTGCGGGCTTTCAGGGTTCATCAGTCGGGAACCGTTTGAAGTGGTATGCTGTAGCTTCCACACTACCCTGACCTTGATGTAAAATCATCACTATTAAAGTAATTGTGGTCAGTAATAATAGTCATATTCAGATGATACATAATAATTATAATCAATTAAGGAATTTGCTACACTAAATTCCTCGTAATAGATTTTCTGCGAAGACATGTGTCAGGTATTCAAGATCATTTTGTTGTCCAATTATTTAAGTATGCAGCTACTCAAGCAGGCCGCTACAGTACAGACTGCTGTACTGCTGCGAAAATTCCTTATAGAGGGTTTAAATATGTGCCTGGGTTCCCCCCCTTCCCTGAGTATCAGGCATGCCAGAGGAGTCCTAGGACTTGGCTGTGAGCTTGAACCATGCTTCTTTCATTTTAGCTTATAGTGTTTGAGCGCTACAAATCACACTATGCTCTGTGATCAGGATTACACTTAAGCAAGTTCAGAGAACGAGGCTCCATTCACTCATCCTTCAGCCTGCTTATCAATCAAAGTGCAGTGTACCCTAGCATATCCATCGGGCAATTTGTTAATTCATTCATAAATACATACATCTGCTCTCCATTCATCATACCATGAACTTTCCATCAGCCTTTCCTGCAGCTGTTTATTTTATATATGCATGAGTGAGTGTACCTCATCATTTATCCCACCATGCATACCTGTATTTTCTTTCTTTGGTCTTGTGATTGTTATAGATACTTCTAAATGTCATAATTTACTCTTTGAGTCTTTTAGTTGACCCTTTTAAAAAGTGAATTACATTGAAATATCAATAATGAGCAGGAAGGGGTCGACCTATACAGGTAGATTGGGATTTAAACCAAGAACCCTTGAACCGGGTCGAAAATATCGTAACCCTGTGATGATCCAGCAACCTGTGAGAAATCAGTTCAAACCTGCATTGTTAACACATCAAATAACAGAATGGTCTCCCTGCTACTCACCTCGATGGGCAGGGTTCTGGGGCTGTGTCTCTGGGAGCCGGCCGTCCCCCCGCAGAGCCAGGTGTTGTGCTTGGCGGAGCAGAGAGTCTGCAGTAGAAGGAGGTCACGTGGACCACGTCCCCTGCTCCGGGGCTGAGTGCTGGGAAAGGATAGCGACAGCTTCCTTGAGTCAACAATGCTCTTTGAACCCAACAATGTGATATATTAAAGTTACGAGTCAATCTGAGACATTGATTCACCCAAGGGGAAAAGATTGTGTGTGTGTGTGTGTGTGTGTGTGTCTGTAAGTTAGGGCTGACCTTTGTATAGCGTCTCAGTTTGGCACCCTGAAGGCTCAGTCTTGTCACCACGGTGCTGCTCCTGCAGAATCCCTTCACAAGCCGTCTCCTGTCGTTGGTCACTGGAAAACACGGCCAATTGTATGAATGAGATCTTTTCCCATCTTGTCCCAAACAACCATGTTATAATCATAATCCTCTGGGTCATTTCCACCGTTCCAGACTGTGTATTATAGACTTACAGGACGCGCCTGATCTCTTTGACCCAAATGGAAGAACACAGAGAGACCAACCATCTCTAAGGGCGGATAACAATTCTTCAGAGACTTCTTCAGAATATCAGCGAAATCATCAGATAAGGATGATTGTATTACGTAAGACTCACAATTAATTTCTACAGCTTGGCACGCAAACTAACCCCACCTCGAAGAGGTAACAACACACAAATCTGCAGACGGAGTTGTTAAAAGATAAATCCTTTCCTGTCTTTTTTTATTTACTTGACTTATGTATGCGAGTCATATATAATTAGTATGGCTAAACTATGTGAAATAGTAACACGGACAGTACAAAAATGTTAACCTTGCGTCGTTTGTTTTTGTCATTTTCCCTGTGGTCGCACTCATGTGTGATGCAACGGGCGCATCGCAATGAATTATTTAGCTCCATCCCATCACTTTTTATATCGGTTTCCTAAATTCCAAAACACTGCCCTGCCCTGGTCACACCCAGTGCATGACTTTGACTTCACTCTCTCGTGCTCTTCCAACTGAATGGGCAACAGGTCTCTGGCTCCTCTCCCTGTCTCCACCTTGGCCCAAGGGGAGAGTGCTTGGCCTCATTAGAGCATTAAAATGATGATTGATGAAAGCCTTAACATGACTTGACATGCGGTTTCAGATTAAATAACTGGGAAGGCGCATCCCTTGCAAAGCCTGCACACCTGAAATAGGCATGCCCTTAACTGTTTTATTCCCCGGAACACGCCCTTCAGCCAGGTAAAGCGATGCACATTGTACCATGGCAATATCCTCATGTTAGGATTTGATTAACCTGTCAAGCACAAATAAAGTTAGTACATGATGTGACCATGCATAATTGAATTAAGACATAGTGTGTCGAGTGTAATACCCTGGTTGAGGTTGAGTATTGAACGACAAATGGTGCACCCCTGAAGTGTTACTGCCATGGTTGAAAAGTGTTTAAAATCCTGTCCTTCCATCCTTATGTCAACATTGTGAGGAACTTTAATCCATGTCTCTCTATGGCCCACTACATCTGGCATGCTCTGGCATTTCCAGTGGCTTGACTTGCAAGGTGAGTCCCATCAAACTGTAACTGATTCAAAACAAAGTCATTACGAAGGCACTGGAGAGTCTCTCTAAAACTCTACTTCCTTCTATTACCTTTTCTGACTTTTATAATTGAGTTCCCTGCAATAATAAGAGCATTGATTCTCAACTGATGGCTTGGAAGGGCAATGTCAGTGGGTTGCAGAGCTTATGCCAAACCTTGATCTTAAGAAAGAACCCCATTAATTAACTAATGTTTTATTATCAATTCATGTTTCAATGATATTGAGTTTAGCCCCAATTAGCTTTTTTTTGGATACATTATTTATTTTGGATTTGTGACTTAATGACAAAAGATACTGGTGGGTCCTGAGGTAAGACCAGTTGAGAACCACTGAATAAGATGGTAGTGCCATCTATAACAGTGTTTAACAACATGTGGCACGCTTACACAGCCTACCACAGGTACATAGGGGATTCTCCACTGCAGGTGGCAAATGGAAAGTTATTCTTGAAATAAACATAATTACAATAATAGAAAATATATTATAAATATTGTTCCGTGAACATCGGATTATGGCTCGTTATTAAAAATTGTTGCTTTGAGATGTTTTCCATTGGTGTTTTGTGTTAAGGGTGGATCTATATGTAAGAGTACATAATGGAGACGTGGTTGTTTATTCTCGGGGTCGAAGTACACCTGTGTACACCCCCCCCCCCCCCCCCCCACACACACACACAAGGCAAATATGGACCCATTCCTCTTTCATTTCAATCTGACTGTGTCTTGTCTTGTTTGAGTCTCTTGTGCAGAGCTTCTTGTTTGGACAACTGTCCGTGCGTGCCTCAGCTATATCAGGCTTCTATAGAGGGAGGCGGCCGGAGTACATCCTTGCCAATGTATTATATCACCGGGAAGGCCCCCACAACACCCACTCTCCTAACGAAGCTCTCAACACGCTTCGTTTCTTGCCAATTCTGAAAAGCATGGCAGAGACAAAGTGAGACTTGCTCACAGGTTGCCACTCCTTCAGCGGCTGTCATCCTACCAGTGGACGTGTTTATGTTTTAGCCGATACAACGCTATTTAAGGTTATTACAAGCCATTCAGCTCTGTGCACGCAGAGCCATCGGCACAAATCGTTTTTTTAGAGGTTGTTTGTTGGAGGTTGTCGGCACATGTGTGTAGAGATTCGATCACAAAAATGTTGCATTGCAAGAAATACAATATTGGTAGAAATTGGGTTGTGTATCAACGCCACAGGCAGACATCATATACGCGTAAACGTCGCACTGGAATTAATTTCACACACGCATACCGATCACCGACATCCACATCGGCACACGTCTATCCAAAAGAATAAGCAACCCTCTGAAAGAGCACACTCCATAACCATATTAAGTTTACTGCCACTGCTGAAGTTGCTAACTGCGTGTCCTCGGCTCCCCACGACGGCCATGCCCATATGGTAAACACGCAGAGAAGAAAGTGGCCGCATAACAAAAAAGACCAGGAAATACACCAAGAACCAAAAAGGGTGGGCCAGTTGAACAAATAACGATTTGAATAGTGAAAATACCACTCTGAAACAGTTATAGAATAGGAAAAACCGAAGTAGACTTAACAACGAACCTGGTGCTGCGCGTAGTCCCGGTGCTCGTGCCCGTGTGTTTACTCTCTGCAGACTCGCTCGCTCGTCTTCTTCGTCCTCCCAACTTTCCCGCGTCACTCGATGACATTCTCCTTCAACCAGTCATCTCAACCGGAGGAGCCCGTTCCTCCATTAAAGCCCGAGTCCTCCCCATTCGCACAGGGCAGGCTAAGGGAAAGCTCCAATTGAAAGCCATGTAGTCAGTGGTGGACTACATTTTGGCTAACATGCAAAAAAAAAAAAAAGACCACGCAGTCATATGCCGGTGGTTTGGACCATGGGGTCGGGAGGAGTCTAACCCGCCCCCTTTTATTGCAACTTTCCCGGGGCTGGACAGGCCTGTGGACAGGTGCGGCCAATACCCGCTCTGGTCCATGTCTGGAGTGAAGCCCCGATAATAACTTATTCGGAGGTTTTCTAATAAGGGTTAGGGTTATCTGGGTTGTACTGCCATTACAGCCAATATGTCATCACTTCAAATATTTGTTTCACTTAAACTTCAGCCTTCATTTGACAAAGCGCAAAAAAGGAGCAAAAAGGGCCTGTTGCAAGTAGGCGACGCGAAAATGCATACATGTAGAAAAGTAAAGGCGTTCTGTTATTTATGATAGTAAATAGAGATAGATTTTATTAAGAGTTGCAATCATGCAATACTAAAGATTTACCAGACGATGTCAGTATTGCGTTATGTTCCAATGTATGTTTGAGTTTACAGCGTGCAACATAAAGTGCCTATCCTGTAAACGCATTTGCAAAAAAGCAAAAGTTGAATTACACATACATGTCAAATTGATTAAATTTACCATATGTTCCCAGGATAGGTAAAGAAAAGAAAAACTCATAATCAAAATATCCTCAATGTAGAATATCTGATTGCCTTTCAATATCTGAAGGAAAATCAGAAACTTGGCCAAATAAGGCCAAATAATAACCTGTAAATACAATCCTTAAAAGACAATCCACGCAAAAAATAATAAAAAACATCTGTCTGCGTTTAATTCAAAGCCTAATTGGTCTCCATGGTGTCTTCTGGTCCGGTCTGCCTATTCCCCTCCTCCCTCCTCCCTCCTCCTTTCAAGAGGATGCGAGGGGCAGTGTGTTGGTGGTGAGTGTAGTGAGCGGGCCAGATCAGTTTGAACACATGAGAGAACCAGGGAGCAATAAGAGGTCTGTGAGGCAATCGATGCGTTTAGATTGTGTTTCGGCGAACAACATCTAAAGAAAGCGCAAGGGACGACGGAATTTCTTGTCCATTATTCGGAACAGTAATTATGGTTCGCCACAAACATATTTTAACGTGTTCACGGATTTTATTTTGATAGTCCGACTTCTGGGACGGAATTTCTCTAACGTGATGGATACTAATGCATTTGCTTTACTCAAACTTTTTTCACTTGGGATATTGGGTGAGTATGATTATTCTCCATGAGGCTGAGTTCTCGCACCTGTCATTCATTGCTTACCCTGTGATGGGTTAAAGTGTAGCCTTGTATATGTTTTGATCACTGTGGCATATAGGCGTGTACAGATCCATCGATACATCCGTGTCCCTGCTTTATTTGTACCAGTGACTAATTTTTCGGTGCGAAAATGTACTTCTGACATTTAGTTTTGAATCTCCATCACACAAAAGTGTGATTGGAGTTCTGACCCAAAGGTTGGGAACCACTTGGCCATAAAGTGTCTTTAAAAACAATGCTTAGTATGAATTTATTTGACGAAAAAGAACAAGGCGAGAAAGACCTGCCCAGAATGGTGAAAGTGTAATTTTGGAATATATGTAAATGTATACCCTTTGAATACAATGTAGGCTACTTAATGTCAATTATACTCTACTATCATAATTAGGTTACCTGGGAATGAATTGTACAGCAGTTTGCCATTTACTAATTAATCAATTAGGAAACGCTTCGAGAAATCCACAGAGATTACAGGTTGCACTTGACACTAAGCCTGTAGTGGTATGTATATTAACGATAAATTGGGGAGCTGATGTAGAACCTTTTTAGTGGAGTCAAACCCCCTTAACCAACACACACTTAGAGGGCAGAATAAACGTAGATATGAACCCATTACAATATAGTTCTACATTTACAATGTGACTAGGTCTATACACAAGCATTTGAAATTCACATTTTACACAGACTTTGTCAGACGATATGATTGACAGAGTGATGACCTGGCCCATGGTCACAACAAAAATGGAGGCACACACACTAAAGGAAAAAATTATAAAATAAATGAAAAATCAAGAATTTACAACACTTGGCTTATAGAGATTGTTTAGTTTAATGGAGTGATGAATGGATTGTAGCTTCCATTCAATAGGAAGAAGTCAGTAGAAGTCAGTAAATCGGTCAAATAGGTGTGTGTGTGAAATGGAAAGTATGGTGAGGTGGGTGTTCTGAGGTGGAAAATACAGACACTAAAAGAAAACCGTCCAAAAAAAAATGAAGAAGTTGCCGGGTTGAGAGAAGCCCAGAGGACTAAGAGATGAGAGAGCAGCCCAGAGGGCTTCTCTCTAGTCTCTAAGGGACTAGTGAGCCTTTTAAGGCTTTTGGGAATGAGAAACAGGGCTATGTGTCCTGGATCATTCTAATGGCCCTCCAGCCCCACCCACCAAGTAGTCTACCTGCTTAAAGACACAGAAGAAGGGTAAGACACAGAAGCACGCCCTGACAGACCAAGCCAGATAACCACAGCAATAACCACAACACATACACTTTACATATACCAGTGTTGTTGCATAGTGGGGGCTGCAGTATGTTATGAGTCAGTAATGGATCACTGGGTCTGTGTGATATTGTGATAATTCAGGCCTGGTACTGCATGGTTAGAATTGGATCGCACTTCCACCCCATCATTGTGTCAGTGCCTTCCTCAGCCTCGACCTCCTCTGTTTCATCCAATGGGAGGTTTAGCATTTAGATGGGATGGTGGAGGGCGAGGAGAGAGAAAGGTCATCCTTTTTCAATAATAAAACCTAAAACACACTGACGTTCCCGGACTGAGGCCACAGCTAAATACAGATACGTGTCAAGCTTTGTGGAAGTGCAGAGATTAGGGCTGTTTCTTCTGGCTAAAGCTCCCTGGCCTCATCTTCCTTTTGGATCCTTGCCATTCACAGAACAGCTGTAGCCCATGCAATCGGTTCTATTTACCTTCTTCACCAAGGAAATAAGCTTACACTTGCTTTCTTTGTACAATCCATTTTAAGGGTTGAACTGAGGCTGCCTCAGTGCGAGTGGGGGAGGGGGTGGGGGGAGTTGTGATGAGTTGTGCAGCACATTTTGGCTGCTATGCATCACCTAGTAGGTGCTGCACCCTATGTGTGACATGCCCCCGGCCCCACACACACACAAAGACACACAGATGCACTTTGGGTTAAAGTGTTACAATTCAATGAATTGTTATTATTATAGACCCGGCTGCTAATCTGTGTGTTGGGTAAGGTGTGAAAGGGTTTGGTCATGTGACTCCTTGGTGTCAGTTTAAGCAGGACGGGCAGGGAGCACAATTTCCCTACTGTAAGACCTCAGTTGCGTCCCGCGCTAGGCCGTGTCTAGACTAGACAGGTCTTTTTTTTCCTCCTCTCCCGTAGAGATCTCCATCTGGAGGGAAGAAGTCGGAGATCAGACGGAGTACAGGGGGGTAGAAATAACAAACACATTCCCCACGTCCACACTGCTGGCGAGATAAGGATTTGATTTCTCTAAAAGAGGCCGGAGTGATTGCAGCGCAGGAAACCAAGCCAGAGGTTTTTTTTGCAAGCGCATCTGTGACATAGAAATAGTAATAACACTACGAAAAGATTGCCTTTAACTGTGAGGCATCTGCTTTCTAGGATGAAGGAGTAATAAAAGCTGTGCATGTGCTCCAGAGAACAAGGGAAAGCGCCTCCGGGGTTAAGTCTGTCCCGTTGGTTGTGAACAGAATGTTGTTCTTATAAAAGAAAAACAAGCATTGTTGGATCTCTGCTAAGAAATGGACTCTTTGACACTCTGTGTGCTTTTCAAGCAGTTTTTTCTTTTTCGAGTCTCTTTCAGTTTCTTCACCCAGTGTGCATTCCAGAAGGAGCTCTAGGGTTATCTATGATTGCAGTACACATTACCTTTGAATACATGGTTTCCATTCCATTTAAATGTCATCGTACCTCCATAGAAAGCTTATTCACATCATAAAACAAACAGTTGTATAAAACATTTGTATAATGCACTCTGCCATAAGACCCCACTCATTGATATTGTTGAGATGCACAAATGCTCGATTACTACTCAAGGGTGTACTTATTACTAAAAATTATATTTTACTTTCACATCCCTATGTTTACGCAATGTCCCAGAATTTCTACCCTGCTGCCATTCATGAAAGCACAAAAGTTTCAAGGTCGATTAGGCAGTTGCTTTTAAAAGGTCAGCAAAGCTTCTAGTTTACTTTCTTTACAAAGAAAGTAAACTAGAACAAGTTGAATGCAAGGTGAACAGCAAGTTATTATGTTTTTACAGTGTGTCAGAACCTCAATGCGGGACATAAATAATAGTCATGGCCTACTTCTATACCCCATCAACCGGTGAGAAATGTGAATGTTTAAAAGAGTTATTAATTTTCCAATGACCTCCCGTTAAATTTTTATACCCTCTGAGAGAGTCTGAGCGCAGATATTTCACACTCATCGGTAAGTGCTGATCTCTTAGAAACTCAGTGCTGCTCTATGGGAGATACGAAATCAGAGTAAATGTGTTGATCTGTCTGATGAGTGAGTTGTGGTAAGAGGTGCTGGATCATTAACTCATTTTTAATTCAAACCTCTTTCAGTCTAATTCCCCTTTTGCACCTGCCTATTTGCCAAATAAGCCTGTGCAAGTGATAACTGTGTCCCATCATTAGTCATTGGTGGATCATTTGGGCCCTTTGGTGACCAACGATAAGGACATAATCCTTCACCTTTAACTACCATCTGCATTAAAATCATTCTCTAATTCATTAATACCTGACGGATGACTAAGCCTTTTATAACAATTGAACTCAGATTATAGCTCATAGGTTATGCTAGGGATCTTATCACATAAAATTCTGTCAAATTGCATGCAGATGCTATAATGAACGGACACGCAATATGATCTGGAATATGCAATATGAAGACGTCTTCATATTTTGAAAAGTTAATTATCCCAGCAAATAGGCTCCAGAAACCTCGGATGTTATTATGATGACTGAGTGGAAAATAGCCAAGTCAAGTTGGGTCACTGTGGTATCCGCTCACAGTTTCACAATAAGGAGACGCACAATAAGGTGTTTTCACCAAACACAAATCACACCACGTCTTCTATTCCCCTCACGCACGGGGGGGGGGCGTCGCTGTACGCACCGTGGCGTCGCTGTACACCACGGTGGTTCAGGGATCTAGTGGCAACAACAACAAGGCAGGAGCTACAGAAGAATCAATGTTTCCTCTCCTGGATGTGTCCTCCTGGGTATTGAGATGCGCTGCCTGACAAGAGTTGAGACAGCCGGAGAACATGATGGGGCTGAAATGGGGTAGGAGTGTGAAGCGCCACAGCAGAAGGCACAGAGCAGTGGGTGATTGAGATTGAATGAGACTGAATGGAAATTTCTGGAGGCGTCGAACAACAGCATGAGCTCATGCAGTTCAATATTCTCCTCCCGTTTTAAAAGTCTAGTATTATACCTCCATTACAAACCATGACGTGAAATGGCTGTATACCTTGTGGTAATATAGGGGGGCCCTTTAAATACACAGAGTAGAGCAGGCGAGGAAACTGTTATTGAAATGATGTGGAATTTGAAAATACAATTTTGAAAACGCAATAAACCAATCACTCCAAGCAATATGCTGTCAACATCGAACTGCCTTCATAAGGTCAGGTGTAGAGTGTAACTGAAAGGATTCCTTCCTACACATGGCAGGAATGAGATGAATGCTTGAACGTGCCATTAGCTTAGCTGTTCACCCCGGAAGGGCATCCTGTCCTGTGCTGGCTACATCGGAATGCACAGGGGAAAACTTAAAATCATTAAGATAGACATACTGCATTGCTTCAGCTGGAGCAAATAGAAACATAAGGAAGTGTCAGGTTGTATCACAGCTGATTTGGTAAGGTGATCTAGTTGTGTGTTTATAGTCGTTGCTCAAACCCAGTTTGAGATTATCGCTCATTTCAGTTATCATTTAGTGAGTGATAGTGTGTGGTTTTTTTTTGTACCTCCACTGTTATCAACGCCTCTTCATCTGTATTCGCCTTCCTACAACTTGCGACAAACAAAGCTGCAAAGCAACCACAAACTAACCTCAGCAGCATGTAGAAGGTGTGATGCCCTGGCTTAATGCAAAGACAAAACAAAAAACAGGCCCTGGGCATACTCTGAGCTAGTTAATGTATGCTTGCAGTTGACTGTGATGGAGGAAGAAGGAAGGAGGGATGGGGGGACAAGGGCTATTCAACCAGATGGAAAGAGAAGGCCTATCAGTTTTCGCAGCACAAAACACATATAATAGAGGCAGCCATTCCATTTTGGCCGACTTCACAGGTGGGCATCAATAGATGCCCACGTTCTCATGGTAGCAGCGACATCTCTGCCAGCCTTGAATTCAAATAAGTTGTTCAGCTGTTGAGGATAAACAAAAAAGCATAGCATCTGCTATACCCCCCCTCTCCTAGATTGAAATGTTTGTTCAGAGATTGTATTTTCTGATTTATATTTTGTAAAAAACTTTTTTGACACGAAGCACCATTGTGATGCTTTTTATTTTTTTTATTTTTTGTATGTTCCATAATTGCTCTGCTGTCACTACTGAAGGTACACAGTGTATTCAATTGTACAAAGCACTTTCAGTTTGGAAATGCAAGTGTAAGAAAAAACAGTACAATGCAATTTGACTAGGATCGGTGATGCCGAATACTGTCGGCATAGAAGATCACAGTTGGAAACTCTTGCAGGTTTGTTTTCGGTTAATTATGAGATTGAGATGAAGTGGCATTTGTCTTTTCAATGAAAAAGCTTCTGGCTTTCCTGGCAGTTCGTTGTGTCCTAATCCCACTGAGATTCTTTATCTGTAACCAACGGCCTACATTGAATATCGTGTGACAACGCAAATATCAAGTCTCACACAAACACCCACACAAACCAATGTATATAGGCATCCACACGCATGACAGGACATGGACAAAAAGGCTCACATCCACTCGCACGCACACTCACAGAAACCTGAATGGAATACCTCTGCATTCATATACATGCAATCAGCTCACTGATCATGATCCATATAGTGCTTTCCTTCATTCAAACCATTCAGACATGTTTGTCTATACACCGTGTTGAATATATATATGCCTCCCAAAAGGGACAGCCACATGCTTCACTGGAATGTATACACAATGAAATGCATATGCTTACAAAAAAGCTGACCGACTATAAAATAAATTGAAATTTGAAATGACCCTCTCTCTCTCTCTTGCCTGTCTCTCTCTCTGCCTTTCTGTCCATCCATCTCCAGCCCCACACCAGTATTTAAGGTGCTTGCACGTTAATACTTGGTGTAAAGAATTACTATGTGGACTGTGAGAGAAGCCCCATCCAGTTCTGTCTCCCGCGTTTTATGAGTTACAGTCACTTTTCTCAGTCGATCTACCTCTCTCTCTCCCTCTCCCTCCCTCTCTCCCGCTATCCCTCTCCCTCTCTGTCTCGCTCCCTCTTTCTCTCCACCTCTCTCTCTCTCTCTCTCTCTCTCTCTCTCTCTCTCTCTCTATCTCGCTCTCTCTCTCTCTCTTTGATGTTTTATGTTTTGCTGTGTATCATGGTCATACAGCCCACCACGTTTTGATTTGTTTATTTGTGGTATTCATAGTCGTAGCGATCTTGACTAATCCTTCTTGTTGGAGGAACAATACAAACCAGGCAGAAAATTGGTTACCCTTTTCAAATCCTTCTTACCAGCTTCACAGAAATCACTGCTAAATTATTGAAATGTAAAGCACTAAGCCTGCATGTAAAGCACTTAGTCTAAAACTACTAACAAGACCCAGGAAAATAAGGACACCTCAGATAGCACTGCAGACCAAAAGATGGTCTGCAGTGGTCTGACCAAAGAGCGAAAGATGGCGTTACAGAGGTGTAAAAACTCTCTTAATTAGCAATCTCGAGATGGTATGCAGAGTGGGGGATCCCTCCTTCCAGGGATGATCAGGAGTGCAATAATTTACATTTGATTACAGATGGCAGTCTATGCCATAGATAGGGCGCTTGAGAATGATTGTACGGCTCCATAATTACAGCGACCAAACTCGAGGGCTGTAGGCAGCCAGACGGGCAAAGAATGTCAATTTCGAGAGAAGCAGAATTTTCTATCAATCATTTTATATTTCGCAAAACAAAATGTTTGTCTGGTAAAAATATTGACATTTTGAATATCTATGCCACACTGGGTCACCACTCTGATCTTATAACGAAGGCATTTTCAGAGTCAACAGAGTTGGCTCTGTCAATTGCTGGCAGGGTCTTCAATTGCATATCACACCCTCGCGTAGACAAATGACCTGGCGAAAGAAACAATCCCACTGAACGGGCGTCAACAACAATCGCTCTATGTGAAGAGCTTGGCTATCGGGATCTATGGCGAACATGACTTTCTAATAACAAAGCGATCCCATTCTTCTCAGGGGTTCCTAAAGTAGCTCTAGAATAGACTTGCTGTTGCCCCAAAAACAATGAGGTTCTCTGTTTTGTCTTGTGTTATATTGGGAGTATTACAATATCAAATCATGCTCCTAAAATGTTCCAAGGGGAGGCCCCACAACTCTCTAAGAGATGGCGAATTAATACACCAAGTGATTGTATTGCTTCTTTTTTGAGTTTAAGCTATTCTACTCTTGTAGTAACACACCAGAGAGATATCTCCTTACATTTTATGATAGAGGGCATATAGAAGGCATAATCACAGGTTTAATTATATCTTGTGAAAAAGCATAAAACGCTAAGGGTCAAGAAAGACAACAGGAGCTAAAATCGCAGCCATCTGAATATGAAAGGAAATATGAACAGAACCCAACTGGGTCTAATCAACAAGCCACTCTAAGACACAAGAACAACACTTAATTCTCTTCCCACTCAAAAAGCGGAGCAGAATATACGATTTGCGAAGCAAGGGCTATATGAATTTGGTAACAAACCAATCAAGTATTTTGCTAACTTGGTGAAGAGAAATGGGTGATTTCTTAAACATCTCCTCTGTTAAAGATATCTCTGGTCAGATTACATTAGATAGTAATGTCATAAATACATATTTTGCCGAATTGTACGAAGTGCTGAATACAAGCGAGCAGTCAGCAGGGATCTCAAGACTAATGGAGACTTTTTATAGAGCATTCGAAGAAATATTGGAGGCTGCTCCTACTTTGCAAAACTATGCGTGTTCTCTCTTGGGTATTTTTCAATAAAAAGACTGACCTGATTTTACTTCATTTCAAATATATCTCCACTTGGCCCTCCTGCTGATAAAACTGAGGGGACAAAATAATCCTCAACCTCTAAGCACTCTCCATTCACCACCTCAGAGAAAGATTATATGATCTATCATTCTGAAGACATTGAAACACATAAAACCGCATCCCCATCGCCGTCACACACCAACACTCGATCCAAACACACTCTCGCTCCCTTCCACTCCCTCACTACTCTCCTAAGCAGTGTAGTGCTAGGCATCACAATGAGCCCATTCACGTGGCCAATTATCTCTAGGTTTTCTTCACGCTAATCCACATGTGCCATTCCAACTCATTTGTGTCAGTTGGCAGCTGAAACAGCCATTTGTCAACCATAAACACGGTAGGGGGGAATACCAAATCAGTTGGAGGCTATCGAAACCACATGATGTAACTAGGACGGTTAGAAGAGGGATCTGAGGCCCCTTTCATCGTCCACGGGGCTTGACTTTTCATCTCACCAACAATGTCACAACAGGGCTCAATGGTACAAGATACGATTCACTGGTGCTCCATAGCATGCTTAGAAGGTGGGAATAGCATGTTTTATACATTGAAACAAGATTTAAATGGATTTAGATTTTCTCCTCTTTATTTTTGGATTGTTTGAATGTAAGTGTTCGATAACACAGAAAAAGGACATTGATTTTTTCTATTTTACTCTGAGATAATTAAGATATCTAGGAGCAGGTAGGGGTTAGACATGTTGCTCAAAAATACCAAAAGACAGGGTGCAGACATTTGGGCTCAATACATGCAAACCCAGGTTTGGATCATATTTATCTTTTAAGACAATTACCGACACATACAATATCTTTCATCCTCCTCCCCTCCCCTCCCTACCCCACTTAATTCCATGGCACCAATATCACATAAAAAACTGAAGCATGGTAATCCCTGTGAGGGTTTAACAGAAAATATCAAAATAAATGCTGATACATCAACTGCCCCGCCCTAACCCCCCATACTTCCGCTTTTTCGATGAAGATTAATGAAACACCCAACGAGGACTTGCTCCGGGACCGCCAGCGGCTCAGCCAATCGGCTCAGCCAATCGGCTCCTTAATCAAGGATAGTCATCGCCGTTCGCCAGCCTCATTGTGTGGGACTTAGAGTAGTTTCAACTGCACAGGCAATTGTATCGAAGAAGCCATCACACTTCATGTGACTCACAGTATCAGGCATGTTGCAATATTATGAGGAGGAGGAGAAAGGTACATGAGTTGGATTTACATTATGATGAACAGGCTCATGCATTTATTCATAAAGGACGAATGAAAACATGATTGAGGCTGACACAACCGCTAAAACTGTACTTGGGGGTTCTACAGTGAGCGGTAGTGATGGAGGTGGAGGCGGAGGTATGGTGGTGATAAAGGTGGGGTTGGAGTTGGTTGAGTTTATGTATTGAAGATGATGGTAGTGGTGGTGAAGTAGAGGATGGTGATGGTAGATGGTAGATTGTGGTAGGTAAAGGTATGATGGTGTTGGTGGTGGAAGTTGGGTGGCGCTGTTTGGAAATGTTGGTGGTGGAGGTTGGGTGGTAGTCTTAGATAGGGTGGTGGTAGTAGTGGTAATTGTGGTGGGGGAAAGTTGTGATGGTGGTGGAAGTGGCCATTGGGTGGAGGTTGTTGGAGATGATGGAGGTGGGAGGTTGGATGGTGGTGTTAGAGATACTGGAAGGGTGGTGCTTGAGGTCGGGTGGAGCTGCTGAGACATTGACATGCACGTTGACACACATTTACATTCACTATATATGCATGCAGCCAGGAATCAGACGGGGCAATTAGGAGAGGCTCTGGTTGGCTGTCACAACTCATCAACATGAGAGTGGAACTTGGCAGACATTAAATTAGGTATTCACTCACTCACTTATCAAACCATCTATTAATTGGCCTGACTCACCTGCATGTTTTCTAGCGATGTTTTGCATATAGATTGTATGGTTTGATTGTAGTCAGCCTCCCTTGTGGTCTGGTAAATGTAAGATAAACTTGCATACTTTCATGTTCTTTAAGACACGGGGGTCTTTCTATCGATTTTATACCATAAGCAGGCATGACCAAACATAAACAGTGGGCTATCAATAGACCTACAATATATAATGATTCTTGCTTATATAGCATGTCTGCTATATAAGCAGACATGCCATTTGGCATGTCTATTTAATATTTTACTGCAGCACTACATTTACCATGCTAAGAATGAGTCAAACATAGAAACGTCATTTTTTTTACCTTTTCAGAAATAATGTTGTTGATATAGGGACAAATAAAATAAAACTCCAAATGTCCCAATTTCTTATTTCCGAAATCTTGTCACTTAGCGTATTCTGATAAAAAAAGGTAATTCACATGATAATTGACATACCTTAGTCTTAAAATAAGCAAGCACGACTCAACTGAACTTGTATCTATACATGTTAAGCTCATTCCCTTGTTTTCTACTTGCTGTTTGCTTGTCTTGAGACCCACAGCTAAATTGTACATCATGATTGATGGGTTGTTTATCTCAAAGTCCTTGCTGGCATAATATGTACTGATGTTGCTGCCTCAACGTTCAGATGGAATTAAGGCAGTGGCTTTAGTCCTAGCTGAAGAATAAAAAATCTCTGGAAAATAATATTACTTCTTACCCCTCAGGCTGAATTCTGTCATAAATGTAGGAAACACACTGAACACAATAAGCTATAAAGGCAGGGCAGCATAGGAACACATGATCAAGGAACCCCAAAGAGTTTGGGTAATCAGGCTATTTCCTTGCTAACGCAATAAAATATTCTGATACTCGATTAAAAGGCACGTGTTAAATATGGAGAGATTATTATTTAATCTTATAGTCATCCTGTTATCATCTGACTGACATTATTAGAATTATAATTATTATTATTTATAATTATTAGCATTATTCTACATCCTCCAGATAACTCTTCTCTTCTTCAGATGGTCTATCAATGTTGTATCATATATTGTATTGGTTCCTATGGTTGGTATCGAGACCAATGGTTTCCACTAGCTAACGACAGGAATGTGATTCAGCAGAAGGGTTTGTTTTTAGAGTTCTTTGTGGCGTTAGTTGGACAGGTAGATTACCTTTTGAGTCACCATGGGAAAAGAAAATCCAATAAAAAATCCTCTGACCCATTATTTTCTACTCAGCCAGCACAGCATTTCTTCAAATTGCCATAATGCCGCAATTTGTCAATTTCTAAGTCTATTTAAATTTTTTTCATTCATAAAAAGTGACCTTGGAGATAGGTTAGCCACAGTAATATTGGCAGCTGCTCTCCTATCGCCACGTGCCATCATCTACAGACCCTCCTCCCTATATCCTCAAAACAGGATGCTTCTCAATTTAGCTGTGGTAACTTGGTATCTGGCCCCAGGGTTGGTCCCATGATTTGAATAAGTTCCCTTCTTCTGAAGGAAATGGGAAATTTTTGAAAAATGTAAGCGTCTTGTTTCGGCATTTTGGCATGTTGTAACGCTCTCCACTGGGGTAACTCTGAGAAGCTGTCAAGGGCCCTGATGTTAGACAGTGTATGAATTGCCTGAGGTCAGAGACAGACTTAAGGGCCATCTTGCAAGAGCAGAACTAAAGCAGAAATGTGTGTTGTTTGTGTGTGTGTGTGTGTGTGTGTGTGTGTGTGTGTGTGTGTGTGTGTGTGCATGTGTGTGTGCGCGTCAGTACATCCCCCGCTGCTGTTGCTGTCTGTAGACGTTTCATTCCCAGAGAACACTTTATTCCTTTTACGAGTACACCAACTAGAAGACAATAGAGAGAGGGCCAGAGGGAGAAGATGTACTGCTGTATCCTTCTTTTACCTCACCACCATGGTCTCTTCATTTAGTCTATTTAGCTGCATCTATGTAGCTGACCAAGCACATCTGCGATTCACGATTGCTCAACGTTTCATGAGGATAGAGGCTGTTCCTCTGTTTAGGATTAGGCTGTTCACCTATTGATTGGATCAGGCTTATAACACCTGCTGTGTTTTCTTTACAGTAAACGCCTGGCTGATGGGGGCCTTAACAAGTGAGAATCTGTTTTCCCTTGAGGAAAGCCATCACATGCTGCATGAAGTCAAATGACTGCCTGCCCATCTGTCAGGATTACCTAGCGCCACTTTCCAGCATGCTTCCATCCAGCCATTCTTCCAAACATCCATGTACCCAATCCATCCAGCTATTACCTCTTTGATCCATCCATACATCCATCTATCATTACCCCTATTATCTCTCACCCCCCCCCCCCATAACCCTTCCTATCCCTCACTCCGTCCTTGCATCAATCTATAACCCCTATACGTATCACTATTCCCTCACGGTTTCCACAAAGCTACACACTCTACCAAAGCCACACACCTCTCCATCCATCCATCATCAGGCAGCCTCATGATACCCCTCTCTCTCTCTCTCTCTCTCTCTCTCTCTCTCTCTCTCTCTCTCTCTCTCTCTCCCTCTCTCTCTCTCTCTCTCTCTCCCTCCCCCCTGCGGGCTCTCCAGAGGGGGATACGTTGCACCTGGTGCCCACCCCACCCCGGCCCAACATGGCACTGTGCAACGAGACTCTTCTGCTGTGGCAGACGGAGATCTGCGGGGAGCGATTCAAACAGGACATGGGGCACATCCATCCCAAGAACCTGTGCAACCTCACACACTTTATCAGGTATGTGGTGGTGAAGCTCACTGGCGACTTGCACTGTGGGCTACGCGGGCGTGTGGGGCTGTTGGTTTTTGTGCACCCAGTCCCTTAACGTTTTATGTTTGCTTTAGCGTTCTGCTCAATTTTAAATACATTGCACTTTAAATTCTTTAACTTTGCTTTATTTTCTTTTACACTATCAATTTTATTTTATTACTTCAACTAATTGCATGTTTGCTTCAGCTCTCTGCTAAATCTTAAACTTGTACACGTTATTTTATTATTAAATTTTTATGTATTACAATCTTTCTATGTGAAGCACTTTGAGTCTGCCTCTTGTAAAAAAAGTGCTGTATAAATAAAGTTGCCTTGCCTTGCCTTCCTCTTAGAAGAAAGATTAAAAACAAACCCTTGGTTTACTAAGCTGACTATTACACTAATACACTGTGTCCTGCCATGTGGTAGGACACAGTGTTCTGCCACCACAATTGATGGCAGCATGGAATTTTTTTAAGTTATTGTAAAAAGAACACAAAAAACAACCTCACACCTGCTCTCAGCAGTTGTGATGAGTTATAGGGATGCTGTTCCTTCTGGCAGCACCGTGGTCTTCTATAACCAGTAGGATCTTTATCCCAACCCACAGATTTAAATGTTTACCACTCTCAGCGACTGACAGGCGCCACTGTGCAACATTAGCGAGGATGGAAGATTTGTTCAAAACAGCAAAACTGGAGGCCCCGAGTCACTTGTTCATGTTCAGGAAGCACTGGGTTCAATAAGAATCTGTGCAAAGTAACTCCAAAGCTCTCTCTCTCTCTTTCTCTCTCTCTCTCTCTCTCTCGCTCGCTCTCACAAATTCAAAGTGATTTCCTGTTATTGGATACATTAGCAATGCACAAAAAGTGCAATGATGATTCCTCTCACTCGTCTCTCTCTCTACCTCTCTCTTCTTTCCTGCCTTATTTTCTCACTCTTTCTTTCCGTCTCACTGTGTCTTTCTTCCTCTCTATTCTCACTTCCCCCCCCTAAACCCTCCTCTCCTATTCTCACAATTCGGTTGAGTCAGAGTTCCTCCGTAGCAGAGGAGGGGAGAGGGGGGAGGCGGACAAGTAGTCGATGGTGGTTGAGACACGAGGAATGAAAAAAGCATAACCTCCTTCATAAAGGCAGGAGCTACATGAGTGTTAGTCTCAAACTGAGCCTTATTTATTTGTAGGGGGTAAAAATCGGTTAAATCTGAACCGTTTACATTGGTTGGTTCCTCTCTCTGAGAACCACACAGTGTGTTCTTACTGCAAAGGGTTTCCAACGCAGTAAGTAGGGTAGTACGCTAGATATTTGATGGATAACTTTTGTTTGATTCCCAGCACTGTGCAGAGGGAGGACTTTGTTAGCTTGTACTTGAACTCACTGTCCTTGCAAGTGCGTTCTTGATGTAGATGGAGATTTAGATGAAGTAGGCGGATGTCAGGGTGTGAAAGATATGGGTTTGTTTGTTTCACTCTGACAATGTTGACATGATATCAAAGTGTTCTGTACCCTGATCCAGTATGCATACTTAGACTTTGTAATATATATAATATTAGTATATATTACACGTGAACCTCCTAGATGGCGCAATTTGATTGGTTCGCTATCTCGGATGTTGGCCAATAACCCATGATTGAAATCTCAAACATGGGATGTTGTTTTCATCGCTAAATGTCACGGTCGTCTCGTAATTGTTAAATATACATATGTTAGGACCAGGAATTGCTGTCTGTCTTTTCAATTACATGTCATCGTACGTTTTATTGAGGAATAGTAGTCAATATTTAATAACGTTGTTCGACTCACTCCCGTAGAATGATGAAAACCAGGCTGAAAACCTGTTCGACAGAACAGCCCAACAATATGGATGTAGATACATAAAACCGAATGTATTTCCTAATTTAAAAATGACATGAGAGTGAAAGAGAGAATGAGAGAGAGAGATGTGTGTGTGCCTTGAGAAAGAGAGTGCTGCAAGACTTCCGCCCTCTGGGCTAAATTCAGTGTGACTTCCTCAATCTGGTACGTGTCTACATTTGTAAGTGATATCTGAATTACACAACGCTGCGGTGTTTACCAGCAGATGGGGGAGATGTGTGCACATTTGGAGTGGAAAAATCACTGGGGAGTCTGCTGGGTGATGAGCAGAGGGCAGAGCAAACGAGGGGGGAGAGAGAGAGAGAGAGAGAGAGAGAGAGAGAGAGAGAGAGAGAGAGAGAGAGAGAGAGAGAGAGACTGAAAGGTTGCTAGCATGAGGTATGAGAAGAACACATTTTTTTGAAAAAAAGCGAGAGAGAGAGAGAGAGAGAGAGAGGGAGCGAGTGAATGATCAGAATATTTGCGTGAGCGTTGACCGGTTGGGTCAATTGTAATTGACCAATGAAATGCAGTGAGTGTTTTTAAATTAGGTATCCTGATTTCCACCATGACCATGTCAACCATTCACATTCACATTTTTATACATCCCTGTCTCAAGCTATCTCGATAGGGTCTCAGCTAAGATGGGGTCACAGATGAGGTTTGAGAGCAGACGATCACACTACTTTATAATAAATAATGTTAAGTGGTCGTATTCGCCGGTAATCTCCACCTTTCCGGAAAGCCCCTTGACAGTGGCTCTGCAGCAGATGTGCTTTTAAAGTCATTACAGTCTATTCCAGAAGATGCTAATGTACAATAAATAGCCAATTATCATTTTAGGATGGGCTTAGGGACAGATGGACATGGGGAAGACGGTTTGGGGTTGAACTTATTTAACATTTTAGATGCCTAATTAACGAAACGTTCCAGACCTAAAAAAGACAAAACTAAGAGAAAGATTCCTATTATATCGGTATTCATCATATTCCTGTGTGCCCGTATGTAGCTGTTTGTCCGCATTTGAATGCAATCATGAATTGTGTCTGTATGTGTGTCTGTGTCTGGTGTTTCTGTTGAGCACATATGTTAGCTTACAATTCCAGCCATCCATTCCAACTGATGATACACCTTTTTTCATGATGAAAAATTTGTGCAGCCCTAGTGCAAATAATGATATAAAAATACCCATTTGCTGCTTTGTATTCAATCAGGGAAATAACTTCCACAGGCTGTTATTTCCCAGAGAGCCTCTATGTTGATCAACACTAGAAAACATCTCTGTAGACGCCATTATGTACCCCAATTTCTTATTCTCCAGTGCCTGCTCTCTCTCTCTCTGTCTCTCACTGTCTGTCTTTCTGTCTCTCTCTCTCTGTCTCTATGTCACTGTCTAGCTTTCTCTCTCCATCTTAATCATTGTGACAATGTAAGTTTTCAAGCCATCAAGACATCCTGTCTCACGTTGCGCTGCAGGCAGTCCAAGAGTGATTAGTGGGGACATTAAGCTAATGGAACCAGAATTCAATCAACCCACATGGCATCGTTACCTTGGAGTTTTCCCGGTTCCCCAATTCACCCAGAACAATTGATGTGTTGGGTTGTAATACACAAAAGCATTCAAAGATCTATACCTACAATTTATAACCAACAAATGTATATATACTTAATTTTAATAATTTCATTTCAATACTTTTTACTTAAATCCCAAGCAACACAATATTTCTTGCAAGCCAGCCTTTGGTTACATTTTTGGGTTGGGTTTTTTCCTCCATCACTTTTCTCCAAAAATCGAAATAAAATCTCAGTACATAAATTCCAGCTTTAGATTAAGATACGGGTGGATGGGTTTCTTGAGATGTCTTCAAATATGTTTGATAGCTGCGCTGAAAAAGTTTAAAGTGAGTTTAAGAAAAGTAAGGCTGCAGAAGAAAAGTATCTTGCAAAATTCAAGATTGTGATCATCTTTAGTTGTGCCGAGTCTTACATTAGATGGAACCATGCATTCTCAACACATCTCCTCTCCTCTCTTTGGGACTGCATGTTTTGCCCACTTGGGGTCTATGTATCTATATAGACCCCTATATATACAGCTCCATACATTATATACCAGCGAATGGGGCTTTATTTGATTAAAACAACCTTTAAGCAAAGGTCCCTTTGAAGCAGCATCTGGACTGAGGTCACTGTCTAACCCATAAATATTGATGCTCTTTAGTGGCCAGTGACCCAGAGACACAAATACATTAGGAGGTTTAACCACATCCAGATGGAGGTTAAAGTGCCCTGTGTTCCCTTAGTTGCTCAACTGTGTAAATACAATTAAACACTTAACCGATGTTACTGTACTGGGGAAGGGAGTGAGTGGGTGGGTGAATGAGTGAGGGAGGAAGGCAGGGAGGGAGTGATTGAGACAGACAGAATGAAATGGCCTGGAAAAGGTCTTTGATGATATGGAATGTGTTACTTGTAATATTTAAGTGTGTGTGTGTGTGTATGTGTGTGTGTGTGTGTGTGTGTGTGTGTGGGGGGGGGGTTTGGGGGGGTTGGTGGGTGTTTGTGTGTGTTTGTGCAGTGGATGTGTTTTGTTTACACAATGTTTGCTTGATTGTATTTTTTATTAAGTTACTGTTTATTTAATATATAATCCGATATCATACGGCATGTTATTGTACAATCCTGTAACTGTGTGTCAAGACAAGAGAAGTACTGAGGTTGAGTTGAGTTGGATTAGGAGAGAATCTAGGAACTGAGCCGAGGATAAAATGAACAACGTACTGTTGACTGGCTGATTGTAATTTTAGACAAGCAGAGGAACAGGCGCACTTAGCCGGAAATGATTGCACAAACAATGGACACGCACACACAAACACTGACACACACACACACACACATACACACACATCCACACACAAACCCACACATACATTCATGTGCACTCTATTATCTATTTTTGCTGATACTGATCAGTAAACCACTGAAGTCTTTTTTGTTTGAGCAAGCGTTTCAGTCTTCATCACCCTGACAGGCTAATGCAAAAGTCCATAGCAGGCATAAAAGAATGGCCCCAGCCCGTCAGATATGATTAAGATGTTTGGTTGGAATATTGACTTTGGTATTTGTTAGAAAAACAGGGAATGATTTTTTAGGCAGCATTTAAAAAAAGAAATAAACACAAAAACGTTGTAAAATAAGTTGTAAGTGGGGAGGAATGTGGAATGTGTGAATGTGTGAAACATTTCTTTCAAATTACACCATCAAATCTAGAGAGTGAAAAACATCAAACTTCAAAATGCAGAATATTCTCAGGAAAATCGTAATGCATCACCTGACCCATCTCTCCCCCTATGCTTCGTGTGGGGGGGGGGGGGGGGGGGGGGGGG
>JAOPJL010000112.1:11726533-11737067 GCA_027123545.1 Trisopterus esmarkii
TGTGTGTGTGTGTGTGTGTGTGTGTGTGTGTGTGTGTGTGTGTGTGTGTGTGTGTGTGTGTGTGTGTGTGTCCGTCCTTTTCAAGCCCCATTGGACGGCGTGGGCACCCCGTTCTGTCGAATGCAGCGCCAGGTGGAATGTTAATGGGAGAATTGGGTTTGATGGCCGGGCCGTTTATCAGCTCTCCCGTCCCCCCGCCTATCTCCCCTCCAGCCGTCCCATTTAACTCCCACCATCACTTAGATCGGCGCTCAGGGCCGTCAATACACAAAGACTTCAGAAAAGTTTTTTTTTTTATGACCTATTCACTTTAAGAGCAGGCCCTCATTATCTGGGTTGTGTGTGCGCTCGCGTGCGTGCGCGCGTGTGCGTGTGTTTGTGTGTGTTTGTGCATGTGGCAGGTCTGGGCAATGGGTAACTGTTTAAATTACACTACACTGGTTTTATAATATCGCATTTGATATTGTAAATTCATTTTTTTGTTAAATGTGTATGCTACATGTTAAATTGGAAATATTTTGACACGTTCCCAAGTAATCTTCCTCTTCTGCAGCATGTAGCGTAGCGTGGCCAAATCTGCATTCCATTGGTCTGTTACGACTACTTCAAGTAGGGCAAGAAGCTCTGAGCTTTAGAGGAGGCAGTAAAGAGGCCGATATAAAGGTCAACTCCGCTCCATACCCGCCTATTAGTTGTACAATTCTAATGTATTTGTATTTTGTACAATGTTGTGTGCGTGTTATACACATTTACTCTGGATAGAACAAAAGAAACACAAGTGGGGTAAATAATTAAGGAAAAGGAAATCAAAAATATTGACGAATTGGAGCAATTGAAGCGTTATTTGATGGAATGTCTGATTTTCTAATGTGTTTTTTTTTATTGATTTCAGTTGTGCATGGTAGATTAGGGGCAGGGGTCGTGATTTCCTTGCTCCATGGTGCACTCTCATTAGCACAATTTCCAGGTCAATGCTGTTGTTTTGCGATTAGATAACAGACTTTAGACTAGGACTGGCAAGGACATGTGCACAATTAAATAGGTTCAAAACAAAAGAGATTACATTGCATGCACAGGCATGCCGGGAAAAGCATTTCCCATGAATGTTTAAGCCTGTGTTGGACCTGATTTGGAGGACTATTATATGTACTCTTAAAAACACCCTTTAGTGGTTCATTCACATTCTAGTGGTCCCTCATTTTCGATTTGATAGCTTGACTCTCTAGCCGCTGGTCCTATTTAACCCTTGGAGTGTAGTCAATTAAAGTATATCTACTTGTGTCTTCTCTATTTAAAGTCATACATGCTGATTAGCAGTTCCATCATGAAAAGCATGATTGGTGACCTTCAGTAACAGCCCTTCGGTGGCTGGAAAATCTGCTTGCAGCGAATGCTCTGTAGGGAATCTGCAAAAAAAGATGACCTTTTAGCTTTCTGTGCTGTTGGGATTTCCCTGCTGCTTTTTGTGGGTTTTCCTTGCCTTGAGCCGAGGAGACTTGATCCACGCAAATGCTTTCTTCCAACCATCCAACTGTGACTATGTTCTCCGCCTAGGGTGACAGGGACTTCACCCCGGCAGCTGCCCAGGTAGCCCACCAGAAGCCCCAGCCCGCGCTTCCCAAGATGCCCCCCAGCCACCAGCAAAACCAGCAAATCCACCAGCCCCGCAAGTGAGCTAGCGCCGCGGCAGCACCAGACATTAGCGGCTAAGCTAACTCCACCAGCCAGCCTTTTCACACCGGAACCGACCACGGGCGCGGAAAGCCCCCCCCCCCCCCCAACCAGGCACAAATCTCTGGTTCTTTTTGGTTCCCCCAGAAGAAGAAAAACAAATGTCAATCTTAAAAATAATAGATAATAATTGTTGATAAGTGTTGATCCCCATATTTGTGCATGCTAAGTGCACTTAGTTGCACTATTTCTCAATGAAGTTTGTTTTGGAAGTGCTGTGCTGTTCAAATGCCAAAGTGAAGGGCCAGATATACAGCTACGGCTTCCACAGAGGTGTGATTTGAGACTGGAACCTGATCTGGGATCTGTGTCTGTAAATGGGGTGTGGGGTCTAAACCCTACAAATGTGCACATCAGACCGACCAACCCGTCATTGGGATTGGGGAATAATTTGTACCTGCAACAAGTATTTTTAGATGGCAACATTTTCAATGAAAATAATTCATCCAATCAATTGAAAAATAATCCAACAGTATGCATATCGTCATAATGATATATTGACCATACAGTATATTATGGGGGACCAGAGAGACCGAAATGACTCAAGGCAGCATGAACCAACATTAAGCCTTGGTTGCCTCTGACAAGCATTCCATTTGAACCTTTCCTCTAGATCCCCCTTCACCAAGTCCTTAGACACGTACACACATATTCCTTAATCACCCAACCCCCTTACACTGAAGTGTCGTTAATTGTAACACTAATTATCAGGTTTCCAAAAAATTTAAAGATGTTATTTCACCTAGGACATTATTTTTTGGGGGTTAATAAAAATGTCAAATGTAAAGGAAGTTTTATTGTTGTTTTTGTTCAGTTATTCACTTGAGTAATTAGTTCAATTGTAAAAACAAATAATTCAAAAGTCATTGAATTGACCTAAGTGTTAGGAATGGTTCTCTTAGTTATTAAAGATGTATCCTGAAATAACAAAATTGCGTCATCATTGAACAATGTGCTGTGAAAAGACACCTTAGGACTCCAGTGTCACATGCTATTAATATCATGCACTTTGTGTTTAGATGTTTCACATGCTTTGTATTATATCTAGATTTTTATTTGCTGGCAAGCTCCCCATATGAAACAAATTCCTCATTGTTTGACTTGATTGAAAATAATAGACCTAAAATTATGGATTGTTTTTGGGGATCATGTCATACGACACCAACCACATACAACATAAAACCAGTCCATTTACAAGTTATTCCACGTTGGCAAATTGTTCCACATATCTTCAAAATTTTGTAGGTGACACCCTATACCAGACGATATATACATGTTCAAAGTACTCCACTTCATGAGCCCCATAATGAGCCATTATGACTTTTTGTTGTGTACTAAAAGGCTGATGAACACAGGGCTCAGGTGTACCTGGAGAACCATGCAGACTCGTGTCTCCCAGATCTGTCAGCCCACCTCCGCCCTCCTCTCCTGCATCTCCCCACTCACACGCACACGCTCACATCACACAGACTGGGCCAGGTGTTGCTGCATATATTTAGCTCGGCACAGGCCTGGCTTCCAGGTGTCGTGTCAGTTAAAGTTAGCCCGCGCTCAGCCAGGTTGCCTTGGCCGTAATTTTGTCGGGCTATACCCAGAGAAGCCCTTCATCAAAACACACGTCTCACTAATCTCCTTGCTTGACCCTGCTTTGCCGTGTTCCCCCAAAAAGATTCCCCAAGACGTCTCCGATGTGAACACATTCTCATTGGTCAAATGCAGTTCCATACATAAACCTAACCTATACCTAAAACTGATCTTAACCATCAATAACCTAATACCTAAACTTAACCATCTCTAACGTTATACCTACATTTAAACATCTCTAGCCTAATGCGTTGCTCTGGTAAAAAAGGGACAAACAAGATGGCGGTTTCAAACTCTGCAGCGGATGGCTCATGGTTCAAGTCCTGGTGAGGTGCATCCCCTTGGAAACATACTGATGAGATTTTCAACAGTATAACCTCTGAACAGATCAAAGCAGGTGTTGGGCAGATACTGTGGACTTGTTGGCTACTACTCTGGTTCCAGACCCCTTATTTCCATGTAATGTGAATAGTAATGTCATATCATTTCCAAATATCTCCTAACAGATGTCTTAGCGAGAGCTGTTGGCTTACCTCTCCAGCGACCCGGGTTTGAGGCCCGGTGAGGGCTGTCTCCATGGGAACTTCTTAATTTTATTCGGCTGCCTCAAAAGCACATCTGAGAAAGTAACTCATTATTAACTATGGAAAGCAGGGTTTTGTAGAGTCCTACGAAACCTTATTTCATTTAGAAACTTCTGCGATGTTATGTGAATTTTAATGTCATGTATAACCTCTGATTATTGTTTATTGATAGTTGTTCCTGTCTCAGTAGTGCAATGGAGAGCACTTTAGGACAACTCTCTGGCGACCAGGGTTCAGTTCCTGTTGATGTTTGTTGTCCTGTCGTATATAAACTCAGACCATACCAATTTAACAATCTTCATGGGGAAATAGAGAGAGCTGTTTGCTATCGCTCGAGCACACGGTTCAACTACTTTAATGGCCATTAAAGTATATTAGCGGTAGAAAGAAATAAGAGGCTTCCGGAAGCCTCTTATTTCTATATCATGTGAATTGTAGAGTCAAGTATAACCTCCGACCAAATCCTAGGTGGCTTCTTGGTTTTGCAGTGATAAGGGGCTGTTGGTGAACACTCTGTAGGTCCAGGTGCAAGTACCTGCACACACGACAACCAAGAAGGGGGCACCCCGAAAATGTCCCCCAACGTGTAAGAAGAACCCAATTTTTTTATGAATGTTCTATATCTGCCTACATATCAATGCTTGCATATTGGGTAAGAAATAATAATGTATTTCAACAAAGGATATAATTGCTACATGTCATGTCTACTGCTACGTGTCAAGTATATCATTTTTCCCATTTAAAACAACTTCCATGGCCATTTGAGTACATATTTCTGAGTTAACAAGGCAAACTTAATTGCAACATGAAGTCCTTGTCGGAGCAAAAGTGCTTTACTTTATTTTTATTGCAGATGTGTCTCCTCTATCTCCTCTAAATATATACATTTATGGCCACCCCGTACGTTATGGCTGGCAGTGCTGTCAATGTGCCAGCCTGAGCACTGCCGGCGAGAAGGCTGCAGTTCAATTACCGGCCAAAGATGTCAGTATTGAGATGGATGATTCTCTGATTCTCCCATGTTGTCCCTTTAAAGTTTATGCTGTGCTTGTATCCGATAGCATGGCATACACCTTTACACGGTGGATTCCCAAAAACTTGGGGAATGACTGGTGGTGACCCAGTTGTATGACGTCTAGGAGAATTTAGTTATGGGCGATACACAAAGTTTTTGCTCTGATCTGGGTTTACCATGTGTTGCAAATCTTCTACATTACATTAGATGTTTTTAGTGAATACACTCATAGGCAAATTACTTTCCTGTGATATTTCAAAGTAGGGCCCTCATGGTTTTGTCCTGTCCCTTGTTGTTGACCGGAAGTACCAGTATACACACAAATCTTGTCACACATCTAACTTCTATAAGTCTGCCAGACATCAGCAGATAATACAAACAAGCCTCAAAATTGTATGCAGTGTTTTGATGGTTAAGGTGACCGGCTGTTGATTTAGTATTGGGGGGGGACATTTAGAGATAAAGGCCTTGATGTGTTTACTGTTCCTCAGGTCTGATAAAACAGCTGGCAACGGAGTAAAATGACAAAGTTACCCTGACATTTACTGGCTCTCAACTCAATTTATACCGCTAGACTTGACTAAAATGCTGTCTCTGTAGAGATGGGGGTGGGGGGTGGGGTTGTCTACTTCATCCAGAGAGGGGTCAGAATCCAGAGGGTGAGGGGGTTGTTTGATTGTTTTTGGTTGTTTTTTCAAAGGCGGAGCAGGATACCTAATACTCGTTTTACACCTAACACCATTTCTAGCCACTGGGGGACCATAGCAGAGCCTGTCTACGGACAGCCTTGATACTCTCTATTGAGCCCCATTGTATTGAACTTGGGTGCAGTTCTATTAGAATTCCACTTGGGGTGATTGCATTAGTGCAGATTGAATGGGGGTCTATGGGGCTAGACGGCTAAATGTATCTCTTTCACCTGCTTGTCGTTGAAATATCGCAGATTGTATTGTTGATTCGGCAAGTTCAATATAGATTATAGCTCAAGAGTCGAATGAATGAGTACTTATGTCCTTTCGATTTATAACAGTTGTTGGCCGTACATGCTAGCATTCTGCTAATAAAAGCTGGTTGGTCAGGGACGGACTTGCGATTGATTACGACCAGAGACCCCTCTTGATGGCATCTGAAGCTGAAGCAGAATCAGAAACATTATCTTAAGGAGTACTTTCCGTCTAAGTTAATTGTTTTATATTTTATGTATATAGATAATATATATTATATATATTATATATGCAGAAGTGCCAAAGTGACACAGAACTTGCCGTAAAGCAGGACCTCTGGCAGTCATCTTTTTGAACCGATTTTTAGAACAGTTAAGTGAACTTAAAAAATGCAATATTCAGCTGAGTATTCTTTTAGCCCCCCCTTTTGAATGTTACTTCAAATTACACCCTGAGAAAAGTGTAATTTGAGGGTGAAACCCCCTCGACTCACATTCATTCTGCACTCACTGGCCAGCGCCCTCGCATGGACAGAGATGTCAGTTCAGAAACCGGAAGTCACCAGAGAGTGCCAGTTCTCTTCATATTAGACATTCTCTGGTATTAAATAGTTGAGTTGAATTTCAATGGATACCATTAAAGAGGAGATATTATGAAAAAAACACTTTTCCTGGGATTCAGGGTGTTGTTTTGGGTCTCTGGTGCTGCCACACGCATGCAAACTTTGAAAAAAGTCTGTACATGCTTTTTTGAGTGAGATATGCATCTCTGAAAGTACCCCGTCTACAGTTACCAAACGAGCGAGTCTGTTTCGGTGCTCCCTCCTACGTAGGAGGGGACCTGTGCCTGGACCAGCGGACGAGCACTGGGCGGAGATCTCTATAATATAGATATAGAGCTCAGGGAGTCCGCAAACGGCAACAATCACTTCTCCATGCTGTGGTTAACTCTGACAGCTCATTGGTCAATGGGCAGCAGCCAATATGCATGAATGCTACAGACACCAGAAACAGCACATTCTGAGGGCCAGATTTTTTTTCCTAAAAGATATTTCCAGCAAACAGCTTCAAAAACATGTTTTCTGGAACTCATATACTATGTTTACTTGTTGGAAAAACACCATAAAATAAGTGGACACCTTTGTGTGGGCACCATTTACATCATATTGACGTAAATGCCAAGTACACAGGAAACTGCTGCGTCGGCCAATCACAAAGTCACGCGTCATACATATTGACATGGCTTACAGTAGACACTGCATTAAGGTACTCACAGAATTGACCCACAAACCACATAGCCAAAGCATGTGGATGGATAGAAAAAACTGACGTTTCAGCTCATGCGTCCTCCATGTAGGCCCAGGGTTGCTGACACCCACTTTGATGTGACTTTGAGAAGGACAAGACGTGACTGACCTTCTCCTTAGAGATGTGACTGACCTGGCCATGTAGTCACACACACACACACGCACGCACGCATGCACACACACACACCATCATCGGCAATCACTCAGAGTCGAGTATGATGGTCCTCCTGGGGTATCCTTCTTGTGGGTCCTCAAATGGCTAAAGAGGCCAATTCTGGAGCCACAAACTTTAGTGCAGTGTGGGCATGGATGCGAGGTGCCAGGGGTAGGGTATGGGGGGGCCTGTTTGGTGGTGAACCTCTCCTTCCTTTGCTGCTGCTTGAGTTTTGCAGCCTGTCGGAGATGTCCCTCATGGAATGTGGCACCTTTTTGCAGGCAGTTTCTCCAGGTGGATCTGTGTCGTGCAGTATCCTCCCAGTTTCAACTGTTGATGTTGGATTTTTTGAGGTTTGTCTAATATTGTAATATAATATTTGTGTAATATTGTCCTTGTAGTGCTTTTTTGGCCTCCAGGTGCACGATTGCCAATTGAAAGCTGAGAGTAGAGGACCTGCTTTGGGAGGCGAGTATCAGGCATTCGTATGACGTGGCCTGTCCATCACAGCTGGTGCTTTGTGATAATGGTGGTGATGCTGTGTATGTTTGCATCATCCAGGATGCTGATGTTTGTCCGCTTCTCTTCCCAGCTGACACGCAGGATTTTTCTGAGGTGTCTCAGATGGTAGGACTCCAAAGCTCTTAGATGCCTACTGTATGACACACACATGATACATGATAAACACACACACACACGCACGCACGCACGCACGCACGCAAGCACGCACGCGCGCACGCACGCACGCACGCACGCACGCACGCACGCACGCACGTGTTTACTTTACGAACAGGGGACTGTCGGTTTTTTATCAACCAAGTGGCGACCTCTATTTCTGGTCATTTTAAAAATACATAAACATAATACTGAGTTTAGTTTAAAGTTCTTTTGCATTAATATAACTTCAAGTCTGGTTTTTTATTTTTTTAAAGAAGTTGCCAAGAGGGGACTCCATTCACTGCAGCTGCCTATTGTTGCCAATAGGCACTGCCTATTGTTTCACTCAATGAGTGTTTGCCAACCACAACTGTTGATTCTGTCAGTCTTAACAAGAGGGGACCTTCTTGTGAAATTGAATTGTGTATAAAAAGAAATGGTCTGGAATCTATCTTGAAGAGAAACAATATTCTATTGATATCACGGATCCCAAAATTGTCAGAAATGTATAATATAATATATTTAGAACAATATATAATATAATAATATAATATATTTAGAACAGTTAAAAATGTCTGATTAATTTGCAAGTTTACTATGGACAATTGTGCGATTAATCACAGTTAAATATTTTAATTGATTGACAGCCCTAGTTAGTATTTTTTTCTCATGACAAAATTTCCCTCTTGAAATGTCTAAAGGCTCTATGGTAAATTAGTTATTTTCTACTAATCCTTACCACTATGGTGGTAAGGATGTAAATACTATACTAGTGTGAGAGTGGGGCGCGGGTGTGACGTCAGTGAGGGGCGTCATTGATGTTGGTCAGAGTTCGCAGGTTTGGAAAAAGATTGTATAAACAGAGTGTGTTGCTCAGCTCCAAAGAGTATTATGTTTGTGAGTTTTTGTCAGCAGAAGAGAGTGACTTAGAAGCCCTGTCTCGGCGGACGCTACATTGGTGGCAGCGGTGGGATGGAAACACTGCACACAGATATGGGGAGGCAGTTTGAATCAGATATGGTGAAACATTTGTGCAGGCTGCTAAGTGTGAAGAAAACTCATACCACTCCATACAATCCAAAGTCTGATGGTATGGTTGAAAGGTTTAATAGAACACTTATTGACCAGTTGGCTAAAACGCTCTTGTCATGTGAGGGAGAATGGGACTCTTTCCTGTTGCAGGTTGCTTTTGCATACAACACTAGTGTACACACCAGCACCGGGTTCACGCCTTACTTCCTCACACACGGCAGGGAGGCCCGGACGCCGGTGGATGTGGTGCTGGGCCCGCTAGTGCGAGGCAGACTGGTTGATGGGTCCCCGGAGGACTTTGCTATTTCTCTTCTCAGGCGCTTGGACACTGCTTTTAGTCAGACAAAGGAAAACAACATTGTGGCAAGCAGAAGGCAAAAGACTTTCTATAATGCCAGGTTGAGGCACGAACCATACGAGGTTGGGGACCTTGTGTGGTTGTATGACCCCACAGAGAGCCGCCGTAAACTGGCTCCCCACTGGAAGGGACCTTACTTGGTGCAATAGCGAATGGACAGGGATGGTGAGGTTGGAGTCACCTATCAGATTAAAGATCAAACTTATCCTTGCATCGCATTTAGTTTATAATCCCTGTAGTTGGAAGCAGGCTACGGCAGCGGCGGACTGATATTACATGGACTGTGCTTCCGTTTCCCTTTACCAGAGAGTAGTCCCGCAAAATGTACTGATCATTACGATACAAAGAGTTAAATTTTTTATATTATAACACATTTACATTGATATTCAGGCATTATAATTGGTTTGCCTCAGGTGTACTTGAGTAGGTACAACTTTTTATCAAGCTAGCAGACTTGCGCTAGCCTAGCACCAGTGATTACTGCAACTATAAGGACTGAATAAAAAGTGTTGCAAACAGTCTCCAATGATAAATAACACACTGGCTAACTTGAAACTGTCCAAATTCCTAAACAACTCTTTTAAGGTCCTCGTTTACCATTAGGTGTGATGTTGATTAACAATTGTCAGCCACACTGGTGACAGAACACATGGGAACGTCCACCCACATGTTTGATCGACCAGGTAGTAAAGTAGGGAACGTTTATATGAAGTGTCTCCTAGAATTGTTTCTTTTGATACGAGTCATTAACTACTGTGGAATCACCTTTGAGCTGCTCCCCTCCCATCAATGAAAGTATTCAACACTAGCACATAACTTATTTAGAGACTTGATTACAAATTCGATCAGCAGAAGCTATAGGGAGGATATTTTTATTAAAATGGAATTAAAAAATATATATTTGCAACTGTTGAAAGAAAGTTAGAGTAGAAAATATTTAAGTTAAAATCACCAAGATCTTTAAGCAACGCACTTCCCAGCATTTCTCACAAAACAAGCATGAAAACAAACCATACGGTCATTAAAAGTTTATTTTGGAAGTAACAAGTGTTGGGACACGGTCAGGCAGACTTGCGATAACGACTTTGTTGATCCTCATGCTCTCTAGAGGATGGATACAAAATTCAAAGTCAGTACATATTAAACATGTGCACTAGATAAGACATTTT
>JAOPJL010000112.1:12441000-12451935 GCA_027123545.1 Trisopterus esmarkii
GGCGGCACACTGACGATAACAGGGGGAGGAGCCTACAGCTACCTGCGGTACCTACAACCGAACCATTGTTAGCGCTAATATTTAATCAGACTGTGCAGACCAAGAGGACACTTACCAATGCAGGCCAACGGGAATAGCGCATGCTAATAGCGGGGCATGGCAGCTCAAGCGCTCTGCAGCAAAGCACATGCACCCAAGAATTAAAAACAACCTTAATAGGATCTCGGAAACAGCAGCAGCGTACCACCTTACCTGCCGCGAGACAACACTTCGGACCGGAAGTCATGCATGCAATTGAGCGCAGAGAGAGAGCACCGGGGAGACCTGCCACCTTTATGTAATGTTCCCCCTACCGGCTGCTATGCGCACTTAATTGAGTGTCTACTGCTACACAATGATAGATTTTAAAATCGACCTCTGAAATGTAAAAGCGATTCCATAGTTGACCTTTGACACCGCACATGACTAGACAATCGATGAACGCTTAATAGCGTATGCACGTGTGGCTTGTGCGTTACAGCATTACAGCTACAATGCTACAGTGTAGATAGGAAATGTCACAGGATAGGAAATGGTTAACATCTTAAGATCATGGGCCGCTCTGACTAGATGAGTTTTCAGTCTGTGGCAGAAGACGGTTAGGCTCTCAGCTGTCGTGACGTCAGTGGGGAGTTTGTTACACCATTGTTGCCACCAAAATATCTCGATTTTGTCTCGCTACAGCTGGGGCCCCCTCGCAGTGAGAGTCGCAGACCACAGTGGATGGGCTGAGCTGTATGGTCTGACCATATAGGTTGAAGACCTTCCCAAAACCTACACCACAATGATGTCACCGGTTTATTCGACCACCATATTGCTGCTTCAGTGGTTTCTCTGAATGTAACTATTCAAAGTAGTATTCAGAAGCCAGACATCGGTAAAGGTTTGAGAGAAGGGGTCTGCTAGGGCATGCAGGTTTTATTATGACAGTGTATAGGACTGCAGCAGTAACAGCAGTGGAGGAAAAGGAGGGAGGCCGGTTGGCTGTAGGCCATGTCAGTGGCACACATCTATCTATTTACAACCTGGTAGTCATGCTGCCCCTTTGCCCCTCTGGATAGACCCTCATAGACATTCATAGATGTGTTCTATAGTAGCTGATGCATAACTGAAATATTACAGTATTACAGTTGAGATCTGGCTTTGGGCATAACTGTATTGACATTGTTTGCAAATGCAGCGAATGCAGTTCTCTATTTTTGTCAATAGACTTACTGCAAAGGGGTGCTGACAATAGACCCTGGTCTAAGAATGAACCCCAGACACATTCTGCAGCATTCTGTCTGTCTCTACTGCCATTATATGATGGACACAGCTTGTAAGTGTTGTTTAAGAGTCAGTCTGTGTTTATGAAAGTGTGGTGGTGAGAGTATAAGAGAGAGTTTTAACTTTTTATGCAATTTGTCTTATCTTACTTTTTATAAAAAAAAATAATGTTTGGCACTTGTTTAATTAATTGTTATCTTCTTTGACAATGTACATTGCTTATTTTCATCAATCCATTTGAATTATAAAGAAATGAAGGATGGAGAGCGAGAGAGAGAGAGATTAAAAGAGTGCGTAAGAGAATGTGATCAATAGCATTTTCTACTTATAGTGTGTCAGACTATGGCCAACACTTTTCAGAAGACATTTCCACCAGCTCAACCAACCAACTCAATCTGAGCAGCAAGAATTGGTCTGGACATGTTTCTACAAACACCATACTTGGCTCCCTGCTAGTTGGCCTGTGCACCTCCCACCATCAAGACCAGCATTCCCACCACCAAGAGTCTGGACAAGACAGGGAGGAGGTGGAGCAATGTGTGGAGGAGGGAGAGGAGGACGTGGGTGAGGTGAATGGTACAGACTCCTGGGCAGAGGAGCAGGGTGGGCTGGCTGGCACCTCCTCATTCTTCTCTTACAGGCTTATGACCAAGACTATTCAGAAGATAGATACCCAGACTACCTATATAACATGACTCCCCACAACCAGACCAATAATTGGTCTGAAGGTGTTTCTGGAAATGCCAGACTGGGATCCCTGCCAGTTGGCTACCCCACCTCCCAGCATCACGACCAGAACACTCCCACTACCAAGAGATTAGAAAAGACAAGGAGGAGGAGGTGCACTGGGTGGAGGAGTGAGAGGAGAACATCTGTTACATCAATGCTAGGGAAATGTGAATTGTCAAAAAGAATAGGGAGGAGAAAACTCACGTAAAGGAGAAGGGAGGCAGCTAGAAGAAGGAGATAGGGGTGGAGGAGAAGAGAGGAGAGTGCTTTCTCCACAGGATATTCCTCCAGATACACAACCCTGGATAGAGGAGCAAGAGCGCCTGTCTGGCACCTCCTCTCAGTATCTGATTGAGTCATTCAGAGGGGAGGGAGAGAGGAGGGGGCAGCAGAGGGGGAGGTATAAAAAACAGGAATTCTGAGAGGGGGTAGAACTTTGAAGGAGGCTTGGAGGAGGACAAAGTAGGAAGAGAAGAAAGTGATTTGAAAGAGAAATGGGTTGAAAAAGATTATAAATAAGAGGAAGGAAAATTCCAAGATGAAGATGAGCATGAACAGAAAGAGGGGAAGTTAAAATTAGAAAAAGATCAGAAAAGGAGGAGAAGGAGAACACAATTGGGGGGAGCAGGAGGAAGATGACGAAGAGGAAGGGAGTAAGGATGATGAGAAGGAGCTGACGGAGGAAAAGAAGCATGACAAGATGGAGAAGAAAGAAAAAAAGGACTGGAGGAAGGAAACAATGTTCTGAAGAGATTACAAAGAGAAGTTAGTAATTAAGAAACTTGTCTTGAAACTTGAAGAATATGGAGATTATCCAGAGATAGAGGAGAAACAAAGATAAAGGAGTTGAGGAGAAGACCAGAAGTACACAGTCAGGTTTATAAAACACAAATGAGACCGAAAGAAGGCCCGGCAGAGGGTGGAGAAGGAGGGAGATCAGGAAGATGAGGAGGTGGAAATTAAGGTAAGAAACATTGGCTCGGTGTAGGAAGGAAGGACAAGTCAACCATCATTAATTCACGATAAAAGTTGTTAGTGCTTCCACAGTATTTTCACCCCTAGTACTAACATCAGGATGTCCTAATGATATGACTAAGTACGACTTTACTTTGATTTGTATTTATGTGCTAATTTTATTTTTTATCACTTTATAACTTTCTAGTCATATTATTTCAGAACTGTTAGTAGTAGTGATGGAATTTATTAAAACATTATTTCACACATATTTTTGCAGTTTTCTTTTGCACTTGGTTTGCTTCTATGTGTCATTTTTAGAGACCTGACTAGGTCTATCAGGTATTTTTTCTGGTTCACCAGGTTGAAACAAAGTATTAATTTGAATTAATACTTTGATTAATTTAATCAGGTTGGCAATTCGTTTGGTAAGCCTATTTCTTAGGCCACTACCCTTGACTAATTAGAAACGAATAAAGCTGCGTTTGCAGTAATCTGTGGAATGCAGGATGCCAACAAACAAACAAACAAATACTGAACAAGGGAGGGGCCATGTTTTCCCAAACACATCCAGTAGAAGTTGTTTTTGAATGTAGGAATACCCAATTGGTCCCTCCAATGGAACACAGCACACCAGTTATTTCACAACATTACCATAGAAAACCAACTTGCAGTAAATACATTTGCTCACACTGGCTGGTGCTATGTGTAGCAGTCTAAAGAGTTACCTTTGAGGGATGAAATGACAATTGATCGGATTCTTGCTGTTTTTAAAGTCTACATGAAACATAGTATGTAATGCCATCCCAATTGTATGTTTGTGTATGTGTACATCTGTGTTTTATGTGTGCACAAAGCAAACACATATGTTGGTGTACACATACATACAACATTCAATTAACATTGAATATTCACTAGATGGATATGTACCTTGTTGCCACTGCTTTGGAGAGTTGAATGGGTACAATTTGAAAGAAATTCATAGTGTTTTTTCCCAAAATCATCCATTAGAGTTAAAACTACGTCATTTCTGAATATTGGTAACAGAGGGGAGGTTTTTGATCATCTTCAGTAGAAAAAGTATTACATGTAGCAACAAAAAAAATATCATTGTCACTCCTGCCACTTCTGGGGGAGGCAGTAGTGACAATTCTTCGATGAAATTCGATGACAATTCTTAACTTGATGAAATTCTTTCATCATATTTATCGCTAAAATCCGATGTTATTTTTTCACCCTGGTCTTCAGCTCTAAAAATGTTTACTTTTCCCACAATTTCATAGAAAAGCCAAACTTCCACAGTCTCAGCCCATTTTTCCTATATGACCGTTTAGTTATTGTATAACTACCTTATAACTATCATTAGGTGGATACCATTAACAGTTTGAATTTTCAGATCTGTACTCATCTGAGAAAGCCCTTAATTCTCTTGTGAAATGTGTGCTTGGAGTTTTCTTGATGTTGTCTGCTTATGAATAGAAATTTCACCATGTAAATGAGGCTTCAAGCAGTTCAGTGTTCAATGTCAGTGGCTCAATGGCATAATGCATTGTACTGGTGATCCTTAGGTTGAGAGTTTGAATCCCAATTAGAGCATTATGAACAAGCTGAACATGACATCCGGCCATTGCTCTGGAGCCCACTAACCTAAGAGCCAAGGCACAGTATGGCCTTAAGGGGAATATCTTCATCAACATCTTTCCTTCATAATCATTTGTCATATTTATATATCTACCATATATATCTTACATTAGTGTGTTCTTGACTTTTAATTTAGCTTGGACCCGGTCAATCACCGCTTGCGGTAATATTTCACATTGAATTTCTTACATATAAATTGAAAACCTTGGGCCAAAACAAACTGAACATGTCATTTCTATGTGCTAAGGCCAAAGTAAATGTGGATTTATCTTCTGAACTAGCCTGATATGCATTCATTCAGTTCAAACAACAAACGACGCTACACATTCTCATTTGAAGGCCATTCCAGGCGTCATTGGAACATAGCCACATTTTCGTGAATAAAGACTTTTAGTTAACATTCCTCGTTGACAGAACGCGTCTTAATGTGACCCTAACTGTCTACCGTGGAGAGGTGCTAAATGATTGGTGATGATTGCACCATTTGCATTTGCTGCACATTTGTACCATGGCTTGGGAAAAGTAATGGCATGAATGCTAGTTGATGGTATCAATAGTGAATTGTATTGCAGTTTTTTAATTGCTTTTTTGCTCTTCTTGTGTTGAATCATTCCAATCTGATTTTTATGAGAATGATGTGACCCAGTGGGAGACATTTAGAACATTTCATTAATAACAACAAAGGCATTGATATTCTGTCCTCAGATGGAACCTTCCCCGAAGCCGCTTTCATAGATGAACCAATCGCCTAAAAGATCATGTTGGCCTACACAAATAAATTGAGAGATAATGAACCTGATTTCCTTGCAAATAGACATATAAATATATATGTATGTGTGTGAAGTGGGTGCGGTTGATGGCGGGTTCAAGCAGCCTCACCTTGCAGGATTCAGACTCTTGATTACACTCTGGGGCTGGGTGAGGTTGCATCCCTGTGGTCCATTGAGAAGTCAATGCACACAGGATAAACCAACCGGCACCACACACACACACACTTGATGATATCTCTGACATGGAAGCATGAAACCACCTGATGTCCTGGTCATCGCATGAGCCCAGTACAGCCACCTCAGTGGCGTGTGGCAGGGTCAATTGCTACCATATCTCGTTTCGATGTGATGTCTCCATGCATTTCAACGATTCTCTTCCTCATACCTCGGACCAGTGTCTTGCTTCCCGCCAGGTGAGAGTGAGAAACTCACCCTGATTACCGTCATGCAGAGCAACAATGGATGCTACTGCTTGGAGCTACCTATGATAGGAAGTCATGGTTAGAAGGCAACGGAGCATGTAGACGGAAATGTAATAATGAAAACAAGCATCACTGGGGGGTGAATTGGAGCTGTCTTTACAAGAAGGCTGCAGTGCAGACCATTTTCAATTATCTGCCTGTGCAGACAGTTGCAATTAAGTCTATGTGCAAATGTAAAGGCAGGCCAAGAGATGGAGAGAGAGACAGAGTATGCGTGTGGGAGAGAGTGAAAGAGTGGAAGAAAGAAAGTGAGTGAGAGTGGGTGATAGAGAAAGGGAGAGGGATTGGGCGGAGAGGGAAGGAGCAAGAGGAGGGAAAGATAGAGTGGGAGGGATAGAGGAGTGAAGGAGAGATGGAGAAAGAGAGAGGGAGAGAGATAAAGCTTGGGAGGGATTAAAATATGCAACGTATGTTTCTGAAAGTGAAAATTTTAAACCGAAGTGCCACTGTTAATGTTTAAACAAGACATCCATTGCACTTTTAATGTCTGGCCAACAGAAGAAACAGAAATATCAAAGGCTTCTTGGGGAATTTTATGTGTCAGCAAAAAGCTTTATGAGGCAGAATCCCAGAATACCTCACCATGTGTTAGTTAAAGTTGCTATGGGGCACCGTTGATTTTTTTTTTTGCTCTCTCGGTAGAAAGGTGTCTGTTTACAAGTTACAGACTGGGGGGTAAGTAATTTAACTAGAATCCTGCACATGCTTAAGTACCGCAAAGGTGAAGCTTTGTGGGATATCTTTACATGCATTAAGGTATTGAGTATATTGAGTAAGGGCAGTATGAATAATATGTATTATTATAGGAGTCACCTAATGCGTTTGTGTGAGTATGTGTCTGTGTGATTGAGGTGTGTTTAAGAATAGTAACCTTGCAAACTAAGTTAGTTGCTAATGAACTATGTCTGTTGGTGGATGGACAGGCCTGTGTTTTGTGTGATTACAAACAGAAACTTTCCACATGGGGGGGTCAGAAAAGCTTATGCATTGTCAGGCTCTTTTCAATATCTCATTGTCCGTATTGATATCCAGCTCATTACAATGGTATATTGTACACACAATCACACACAAAAACACAGACAGACAGACAGACAGACCTCAGAGGACAGATGGGCTACATGATAATTAAAATGCCTGGGGCAAACAAGACAATGGACACACGCACACATTGAGTTAAACTGACCAAAAAGGTCGTTCTGCATTCCGTTTGACAATATTCTATCCGAGTCAACATTTATGAGACACAATCTTAATTGACATTCAAAGACTGGACACTTGCCAGTTGATAACATCTGGTCAATGCAGCTGGCACTAACGTGCAGGGGTTCACCAATGATACTAATAATCATGCATTTAATTATGTACGATAAGCAAATTACGCTTATAGTGTACTGTTATGCTAACTTGATGCTAACCTAATGTTTACTCACTTGATCGATAGCTAGATAGATAGAATCAATCATATTTTAAGGCATAGGCTCTGTGAAAGAATACTTTTCCTCTCTGCATGTGTGTGTGTGTGTGTGTGTGTGTGTGTGTGTGTGTGTGTGTGTGTGTGTGTGTGTGTCTGTGTGTGGTAGCCGGATAAACATGTTGCACTGCAGTTGTAGAGCAGTACTGTCTTCCTCCCTACTGGGCTTTATGCTGACCCGGCAAACCTCCTGATAAGGCGATAATCGCTCCTGAAAGCACCAGGGTACCAGCATCAGCCCTCTGTGCCTTCAGGGGCCAGAGGAGTGGAGCGGTCTGCAACCACTTCTCCTTCCACTGAACAGATGTGTGTTTCTTAGGGGACTGTCTCGACATTTGGAAGAAGTGCAATGAATTAATGCAGGAGACATGAAATTGAAACCGAGATGAAACTGGATACAGAATCGTTGGGGATTAACTGTGTTTAGTTTCGAAATGCATCTCATCTGATGTTAAACCAGTAAAATAAATTGGACTTTGAGGAAAGTTGGGCCCTTATTAACTTTTCAGAAAAATGATCTTTGGTTTTTCAATTTTGTGACATGCGCATGCTTTTGTCCCTGCTGTAAAGTTAAAATAAATTAATTCAAAATGCTCCCAAACCAATGTGTTCTTGAAGAACAATTTGCCATGGTGAATTTGTTTCAGAATCATTATACAACACCCCTAGGGCTAATGGAGGTCCTGGATTCAATCCCTATGCACAATACCTTAAGCAAGGCACTTACATGTGCCCAACAGCTCCAGCAACACAGCCCTTGCTCTCTGTGATTCATTCAGTGGTTGAAACAACGGACAAATCAACTTAATCCCCGATTCAGGGATTAAGTTGAATTAAAAATAAAATGATTGTAAAAATAAGCGGTTTGAACTGCTTATTCATCCTATTATATCACAGCATGAGGTCTATTTTAATTATGATGATTGAAAAAAAAAAAAATAGTGTTTGTGTAGCGTGGCACAGAATGCAAACCCAAAGGCTCAGTCTGGTCCTACACATTTATTATTTGGGTTCCTGCAAAATGCAAGAAAATGAATTTATAAGTGACAATGACTACACAGTATTCTTCAGTTGTAGTCAATTGAAGACAGTTACATCACAAGTCTCTGACATCATACACAATAATAATACAGGATACACTGCCTAATTATCCCATGCAAACAAATGTCATAAAATAGCCGAATCGTAATTAAAATGTTTCTGTTCATTTAAATGTAACATAAGGTGTTAAATGGGCTGTTTATATTAGCAGTCCTGAATTTAAGCTAAATTGTATTACAGTGGACCTTCTAATATCAATAACATTATACTTTTGCCCACAAAATCAATACAATAGGACACAATGGTGAAATGCACTTTAGACCCCTTCATATTTAGAGACAGATAATATAACAGTAAAACACCAGTTTCTTAATGAACCTTCATAAACGGCCATAACAGTTCCCAGAATCATAACATGAGCAGCGGGCTCCCTCGTAAGGGCTCATTGTCAAGGCATCCGCCACGTGCTCATACCACTATCCTAACATGACGGCCGCAACACTACATTAGCTGCTAACTGTCTAATCAAGACGGTGACGCGGTGAGCCGCTCATAAACACCTTATAACATAACACAGTGTTATCGTCATATAGTGCAACCATTCTCTCCACTCCCCGTTCTAACCCAATATCACCAGCTTACCTGCAAAATGCAAGAAAATGAACTTATAAGTGACAAAATGACTACACAGTATTCTTCAGTTGTACTCATACGCAGGGAATCTCATTGTCTGACGTAATCACGCAAGATTTTCGCCCTGTTACTTTCCAGCAACTCTGCTGCTAAAGTAGCGCATTTGCCACCTACTGGCGATTTATGGGTAGTACACATTACCAATACCACTAACAAATATGAATACTGTACACTGTATTTCAACTCAAAATAACGACTCTTTCCGTAAACACATATGAACATGTGGAAAATGTATACACACATTCAATTAAAGAAATACTCGTTTAATGAGCGTCAACAGACTTATTGCGCCACATTTGTGCATTCAGAACATATTGTGCAGAGAAACTCAAAGATAAGCAGGTTGCGAGTGTGAATCTCTCTACCCACATTGGACTCTGTTGTTCATCGTGGATATGACATGTCTAGAATCCCTGCCAGATATTCTTTTTTATTTTCACTTGGAGCTTGAGGGTTTATTTGGGAATGGAGTCAAACTTGTGTGGATGATGGGGCGTGTGTGTGCGTGCGTGCGTGCGTGTGTGTGTGTGTGTGTGTGTGTTGTTGGTGCTGTCTGGCTGTGAAGATCCACTGAAGGACAGATGTCTCCAGTTGGGGGGAGAGTGGAGGGGAAGAACAGGCTGTGAGCCATTATAAAAAAATAACAACAAAACACAAATAAACATATGCACATGCCTACTCAATTATTCACCCACTCACGCACTCACTCACTCACTGGCCCAGTCACACATATTCACACATGCAGGCTTACACGTGTGTGTGTGTGTGTGTGTGTGTGTGTGTGTCTGTGTCTGTGTCTGTGTCTGTGTCTGTGTGAGAGTGAAAATGTACTAGGCTACTCCTATTACTCTGCGGGGAGCTTGATAGAATTCATTTGGGTACATCGGGGCCACGCTGACTTTATTAGACGTATATGGATCTGGTGAATCCTGCAGGAATCATCCAATTATATGTGAAAACCCTCCAGAGAACTTAATTTAGAGCAACGCCACAGGTAGAGCGATCTGCCCCAAGGGCAATCCACGGAGTGGGGAGACCAATGTTAAAGCACAGAGTGGAGCACAGGCTTTTTAATGTGAACTTATTTTCCCATTTCTTCTGTCACAGGCAAGCAACACAGAGACGCATAAACTTCCCTCCATCCATCAAACCATCTATTCATCCATCCGTCCAAACCCAGCCTCCATCGTGTTGTCCATCAGTCGTAGAATTGGGTTGCTAATCCCAAACAGAAGAGCATTAGTCGACATATAATTTTTTCAAGCAGTCATATATTTCCCGGTTGCGTGTCATGAATGAGTTATAGGCCAGAACCTTAAGCCTGTTGCCGCAATCTGCTGCTGGCAACCAAAACAAATGGCTTCTGCTTAGCGCACTTAGCTTGCTTTTAGTAGCCGTCCCCTGATTTCCCCGACACGAGACAGAGAATAACATTTCACACCTTCAGACAATTTTTTTCATGCTCTCTAATTCATCCTTCATTGAACATTATTGTCACCACCTCTTTCTTTTCATCCCGTGTCTTTTTTTTAATTCCTCCTTTTGCTCACACCTAGCTCATAAACCACGGTTGAAATGAAGGGAGAAGGAGCTAGCATGCTAAGATATCGTGAAGCCTGTCTGTTCCCTTGTAAACAGACATCTCTACAGAGTCTGATTAATTTAACGCGTTCATGCATTTTACGCTTCCATTCCTCTCTCTTCCCCCAGGCCTAAGGATGGCGTTTGAAGATTTGGAAGGGGTTCAAATTATTTAGGAGAGCAATAGTGATATACACCTGTGTGTGTGTGTGTGTGTGTGTGTGTGTGTGTGTGTGTGTGTGTGTGTGTGTGTGTGTGTGTGTGTGTG
>JAOPJL010000112.1:12522327-12532841 GCA_027123545.1 Trisopterus esmarkii
AGCCCCCCTTCTCCAGATCCACCTTCGCTCACAGAACAGATGTGCATTGATACAAACCAATTACGAGGTAAAATAAAGCATGCAGGTGCACATCGGAGACTTTCAGCGTTTGCTCTTTGTCGATCCCACAATTCATCCTCTTCAGGCCCCCGCTCATTATATAGGAGTTAATATGCCACCAGCCTGGAGAATAGAAAAAAAATGGCTGAGCCATCTGGTTCGCCAACTTCTATTTATCAGGGGACGGTAACAAGCGAGATCATGTACAATAAAAACACGATATAAAAAGGAGGGACTCTATGGAGTGCATCATGTGTCGACATGCTAAAGAGAGAGGACGGCAGGACAAATATTGAATCTGAGCTCTCCCCGAAGGAGATTTATGAAATGAAAGAGGGCCTTCGCGGATCAACGTAGGCGGATGCATAGTAGCAGTAGCGGTGTGTGTGTCTACCGTGCCTCGATGAGAACTGTTTTGTATGCAACCAACAGAACACAGAGGCAACTTTCATCTTTTACATTGCACCGTAGGCTTATATATATTTTTTCCTCTCCCTCTCTCCCTCTCTCTCTTCTCTGTTTGTATTTTTATTCCGAAATATTCCTTGTCAAAGTATATTTCCTGTGTCTTTTTCTCAGAGACTAATCTATCTCTATCCGTCTCTCTCTCTCTCTCTCTCTCTCTCTCTCTCTCTCTCTCTCTCTCGCCCAAACGGTGTGATGGGCGGGAGCGCTGTCAGTATTCATGAAAGATCACTTCTGTTCCCGGTTGACATTTTATGGGAGACCCCCCGTCTCCTCCCCGCTGCCGCCACCTTTGGACGGCCAGATAAGACACAGGGAAGTACAGAAAAATGCATATCAAGTTTGTGCTGTTTTTCTGGCATAAGCCTTGGCTCCGTTGGCTGGTTAATGCAAAGCAGATAGCGTAATGAATTCTGTTTTGGACCCACATACCACGATAAGCACTTTATAAACACACCGCAGCCCCAACTGCTAAACACAGTTTGAAAGTTGTTTTTTGGAGGGTAGCATTTAGGAATATATTAGATTTGACCATATTTCTCTCAGGTGGTTTAAAAGAATCCCCAATATTTATTGATGGGATTCGTGGATAAGCGCAATGAAAGTCAAGTGAAAGTCTTGTATGTTTGAGCAGCCTCTCTATGCGAAACCAAACCTTAAGGCATTACCAAAGCTGAGGTTTTTCGACTTTTCTATCCCACAATGGACGAATGTGTTGTGCAATGTAAAAAAGTTATTCCAAAATTCCTAAAAATAAAAGTTGCACCCAGCGCATGAAATAAAGCACCTTCCTCTATGACCTTTCATCGTGTTATAGCGACTTGCTGTTCCCATTACACATTTAGCATTTTGTGAATCACTAAATCAATCATTTACTGTAAGTTATCAGTGTGATTAATCATCAAATCGTGACAGAATGACAACCCAATGAGTGCTTAGCCGTCGTCCATGTCTGGTAACATTTTGTCCCGTGTTGAAATGGCTTTCAACCCGTATTTTAATAGTGTCTGGTTTTCATTAACAAATGGGATACCCTCACCGCTGAGGTCAGCCGCTGGGTGGTTGCGGTCTGATTGTGTTCAATATGCAATCTATAGGGACTAATTAAACTGGGCTAAAATTGGATATTGATAAGACTTTGCTTAATGATGTGTAAAAAATGGTTTATGATTGCATTTTGTGTGTGTGTGTGTGTGTGTGAGTGTGTGTGTGTTTGTGTGTGTGTGTGTGTGTGTGTGTGTGTGTGTGTGTGTGCGTGTGCGTGCGTATACACACCCACGATTGCTGGCTTTATGGTGAATACTAGTTAGGGTACAAATGTGCTATTTCTGTTTTGCATCTGTGTGTGTGTGTGTGTGAGGGGGCGGGAAAGACAAAGGGGTGTGTGTGTGTGGGAGAGTGTGTGAGTGGATTGTGTACGTGTGTGTGTGTGTGCGCTTCCTGGGGATCTGAGAGTAGTCGTAATGTTTTCTCAATCCCTCCTTCTTTACGGACAGTTAAAAGTGAAAAAGCTAGATTTAATTTGCTGCGGAAAATATCCTTTGTACAGAATACGAGAGGGGTGACTTTAGGAAAAAAGTGGGAGTGAGGAAAAAAATGGTGTGTGCATGTCTGTGTGTGTGCGTGTATGTGGTGTTTGTTCATGTGTTAGTGCATTTGTGTGAGCGTTTGTGTGCGCGTGCCATGCGTGGGTTGAAGAGAGTAACTCTTGTTCCCATCTGAGTAACTCTCAGTTCCCATATGTTCATCACACACCCCTCATTGGAAATGGGTGGTGGTGATCAACACTACTGGAGTTGTGTGTTGTGTTGATTTATCGTCTCTTATGCTCAAAGTAAGGAGGTGTCTGTTTGCACACATGGGCCATGACAGGTGCTATGGTAACAAAAGAGCTGCCAGCCAAGATGCATGAGGAATTGTGCCAGATAGCACTGGTACAATGGCAGGGGTGTCACAGGCTCTTCCCAATGTAGATGATATTATAGGACAGAATTGGATATGATCAAAGCGGGACATCCTCAGGAACAGGAAAATCAGGTGCTTGCTTTTCATGGAGAGGGTTCGGAAATTCTGATTGAAATTCTTAATGATGTGACTTTTTTCTTAAAGCGGACAAGCGTGAAAGCTTGATGGGTAAACGCGGTAATTGAACCTAAAAATGGGGAAGCTAAAACCATTCCCGCTCTCCAGAGACGGGCTTTCATCTTTCTTAGCTTCCCATCCGGATCTTTAGTGTATCATTGAAGTTAAACCACAAGGATGTTACAGAGTTTTATGGGTTGTTGTGTTGCTTTACCATCAGCATTTTTTTCTGTGCACAAATGGGAAATTAGCTCTATTTATCGCTCTTTTCTTACCAGTTCTAATTCAAAGCGCTTCTATAAAGATATAATATAAGCTTATACATAGAGAAGATAGGGTAAATGTGTATGTTGAGGTGGAAGTATGAGGCGTTTGCCAGTTTAAACTGTTTAAAATTGACATAGACTATTTGAAATAATTGCATTCTCTTATTGGTTTGGACTGCGAGCACAACTGCTACTGTTTGTTGTAACAACTACACCCAGAGTAGTAGTACTAGCCACTTCCATCTTGCATGCTGTTATAATCATCAGTGATATGGTGCCGGCTAATGTACCCCACTGGACGGCCCCTGCTGTTTGGGCTCCTGCTGAGAGCGAGCCAGCACCATGGACTGAACCCTAACAGGCACCGCTTTGAATTGGAGAGTTCAGCACCACGGAGAGCTCCTCTTGCACTGCGCTGCCGTCGACGGCAGCCTCTTCTCTCATTCTGGTGGTATCTTTCATTTCCATTCATTGTTTTTTTCCGGGTTATTTGATCTTTCTCTTGTTTGTTTGTTTGTTTGTTCTTTTGCTTACTCTTTAGTTATTTAGTTCCTTCTTTCATGCTTTCTTTCATTCAGAATTGCTTTCAATATTTTAGTCATCTCATTCTCTCCGATATTCCTTCTTTCTGAAATGAACGAATAAACCTCAGAAGAACCACATATGGGTAGTGTTTTGGTTATTTTGTTTCTTTTCTTTGTATCTTCCTCCTTGTTTTCCTGCTTCTTAAACTTACTTAAAATTATCTTTCTTTCGCTCAATCTCCCCTCTGCACCCTCTGCGAGCTCCGGGCCCGACTCCCAGCCTCATGGAGCAAACATAGACATATAGACAAGGCAGCGCATGCAGACATTAGCCAATTAGCCCCTAGCGCGGTGACCTCCCGTGCGTGTGTGGTATCAATTACAATTAGCCAGCGTCACCGCCTCCTCCTTCCTCTTCCTCCATCTTCCGAGTCTCCGGCATCTCCCCTCGTTCCTTTTCTCCTTGTTATCATTAGCATTATTCAGTATTTTCTACTGCCAAAATAGATTAAGGGTGGCTCAAGCGGCACAAATCGATGCAGCTTTCCATGCCGAAGACTGATGCATCCTTAGCCCTATCCCCCCCACCCTCCCCGCACTCCGAGCTCTCATCGCGGGATAAGAGCAGGAACATTGTGGGCAAGCGGGAGCGCACCGTAGAGAGGTTGTTCTTGTTGTAGTAAGTACTGTAGGCACTCTTCTCGGACTTCCACGAAACTGCGGTAAATTGGAAATAATATGCTCTTGAGGTCAGAAGACTTGTGCTGTTTGTGCGTGTGAGCTTGTGTGTGTGTGTGTGTGTGTGTGTGTGTGTGTGTGTGTGTGTGTGTGTGTTTGCCTGCAGGCGAGTGGCTGAAGGAGTTCTCGAAGTACCGAGGACGATTACAGTGTTCAGATCGAGGAAAACAATTTTTTCTTTGTCCCGAGTGGAACGTGCAAAATAGTGCACACACACAAGAACGCTCACAGACACACACACACACACACACACACACGCACAGAGAGCTTTGTGGGGGAAAAAAAACCAACTAGCTCAAAGGAGGTAATTGCAGGTGGCACTGTAATTGACGGCAGGGTAAAACCAGATGTGGAGATTGAAAAGGGAAGCGCAGAGACATGAAAGAGAGACGACGGGGGCGGATGAGAGAGTGCTTAATAGATGGAGATGGGCGCATACAGTGTGATTATGTGATTAAGACAACAGTGGAGAGCTGGGAGGAATGTGGGCGATTTGGATGTGATTACAAATGGACGCATATGATTCGGAAAGAGGCATCAAAAATACAAACAAGCTGCAGAAGCGCAGGAAACTTCTGTTCCTGTCTGATTCCTTCTGTCTTTACTTTCAGATGTTCAATGTGATTCCAAGTTTCTACCTTTGTAGGTTTTTATTTTTTTCCTTTTCCGCTGTTCTCTATTCTCCTGAGCTCTCTGTTTCATGTCTCTGTTCTCTTATCTCTTTTCCTCACCCTCGCTCTCTCTCTCATTTTTTGTCTGTCTCGCTCTTGGTCTCTCTCTCTCTCGCTTGCTCTCTTGCTCTTTCTCTCCTTCTCACTTGCTCTCTTGCTCCCTTTCTAACCAAGACACACACCCAGAAACCTCCACAAAGCCATGCCTAAACCCTAGAGGATTCCCTGTATCAATTTGAAGGGGTTCTTGCATCATGCCCTGCACCTGTAGGGGCTCTGTATGCATTAACCCAAAAGGTCTCCCAGCAAACCCTCCCACACAGCAGGGGCAGAGCCTACTTGAGCCCCAGGCTGCTCTCAAAGGCCTTTAGGATGAACGTGGTGACTGAATGGCTAATTGGCTTTGAATATTGCTGGTAGATTAGCCACAAGCAAAAAGGGTCAAGAATGAGAAAAATTATCACTCAGTCTTCATTCTTTCTGTTCTTTGTGCGGAATTGACAGTTGTTTGGGAGGTCTGTGCATGTAGATATACTTGAGTACTCATAGAAGTATGAGTCACTAAACCTACACAACCCTTTCTTCCAACAAGGTGTCTGGAAGTTTCAAGATAAGAGCGTCAAAGTACAAAAGCGAAAAAGAATAACAAAATTCTTGAAAACGAATGAGGTTCAAATACTGAAAGTTGACTGACTATAGCTTCCTCCTTTCCAACTGAATCCTCTATTAGGGTTGTGCTTTGTGCTTTGCCAGCTGAACGTCTCTCAGTGTTCACCCCAGTGGACAAACCTATCTTGATACATGAAGCATAAAAAAAGCGTCAGAAGAGAGGTGGGATCTTTGGCACTGAGCTTTGAACTCTTGGGTGACCTATTTGTCTTGGAATGCACCAGAGACTTGAGGTTACCGTCGGAGGAACTTTAATAGGATTCTCTCCAAGGAGAAGCCAGTTCATCCAGGAGACTGCAGTGCAGGGGTATTAAATGTGTTCTCCCAAGGACACAGGCTCAGGTCTTGATCGTGAGTCATTAAGGGGTGCTCTGACGCCCGTGACGCTGGCAGGTATCCAAGGGAGCCGGGGAATTGCACTGAAACCGATTATTAATCAATTGTAGGAAAATTAACTGTTTACAATGTTGCCAATCGATTGAGTTTTAGATGGATTTTTAACTATTTATTATTATTGTCATTCTTTCACATAGTTTGTTTACTGATGTATTTTTGTCATTATTCATGACATTTTGTAGTGTACATGATGAATCTCCTCATGAAAAAATATGGGTGACAAATTAGTCAATACCAAAATAAAGTAGGCCAAGTTGACCGCCTGGCACTGAAATACATTGTAATACCTTGAACACAGAAACATATTCATCATATTGCGCTTTTAGCTACTGATCACAAATTGCATTCAAAGAGGATACGGGTAGACAAAGGAAAGCCAAGGCGTTTAATCTCAAAGAAGGAGAACACATTGGGAATGTATGGCCCCCTCTTAATATTGTTGAACACATCTAAAGGGCAAGGGGAAATCAAAGCCTTTTGAAGTGTGAATAGCAAGCGTAATTCTCCGGTGACGGGAGCTATTAGCACATCTGAAACTCGTAAAGGATTTGATAAAGAGCCTGGACTTTGTGAATAACAGTGAGCCACTTTCATCGCTGAAAACACGCAGAGCACGTTGATGCAGACTTGGCCCAATGCTCTGCCAACGTGGGATCGACCTAAGGCCCCCAGAGGTGGAGGTCATTGGAAAGAGCCGTGGATGAGTGTGGGAGTGCATGCACACACACACACACAGACACACACCTATTTCGACCCACACACATGCAAGCAAGCGCACACACACCCACACACTCACTCATGCCCCCATGCAAACCCTCATAGGAGCATGTGCGCTATCAATGCATGCATGCGCACAAGCATGCTCACTCACAAACACACGCACACACAAATTGGAATGCAATAAGTACACAATTTGAGGCTCACGCACACAGACACTAACACAGGTTAATTAATTAATTAATACAGGTTAAGCTTTGACTGAAAGTTTATAATCTATCAAATGACGTGAACCAGTCTTCATAAATGAGACCATACGCTGTGTTTCCCCAGAGTCCTTCCTCTGATCCTTCCAGCTCAAATCACGAATTTACATATACAGTATATACCATTTCCAGGCACTAACTCCAATTTCCTAGCCTTAAACGCTAAGTGTGTGTGGCAACAGAGTGTCAATCCCACAATCCATACGTCTGCTTAATGGTATCGACCACAACCTGTGTGTGTGTGTGTGGGTGTGTGGGTGTGTGTGTGTGTGTGTGTGTGTGTGTGTGTGTGTGTGTGTGTGTGAGAAGGAGATAATGTGAGAGAAAGATATCAGAGGGCTCATGTGAGTGTGTGCCAACACTGATATCCATGTAAGATGCTGCATGTTTGTGTACTCACTTTGTTTGTAAAGGTGTGAATGATACAAATGGGAGGAAATCTTTTCTTCAGCTTCCTTCTTGGCTTCCTGTTACCTCAGTCCTGTGTAAAAACAGCATTACGATATGTAGGAATCCAGCTTACACAAAGAAGACGAGTGCTCAGGCTTGTCTCTGCTTCACTATGTTTTTTTCCCTCTTTCTTCTGTTTCGGCTTTCAAATCATATGGATGATGTATGAATGAAAGGCTGACAGATGGATGAGGGCTGGACAGATAGAGTGTAGGTTTGACATGCCAAAGAGAGAGTGAGCGAGTCTCTAGCTTTAACTATTTTCTGAATTACTATTCAAGCCCTTCTTTGGTCTTGTTCTCTCGCACACATTGCGTCTCGCTTGCAATTCGCGGCCCGTTTTCCATGCTGGAACCAACATTGTGAGAATGGGGCAGATGATGATTGTCAGTTACAAGAGGGAGACAGTTTGAGGTTCATCCAAAGATGAACCAGAACTGGAACACAGTGCTAAAAGACAGCTGATACACTAGTGAACACGGAGGTCAAAGTGGGAGAAGCAGCAGCCTAACGTCCTCTGCTCAAACCCCAATGTCCCAATGTATAAGTCTATCTTTAGGCCTCCTTGCGCCTTACTCCCTGCTCATTAAAGACATGTATCTATAAAACAAATTGACAAAAGCATCTGCAAAAGTCATGTGTATTGATGTGTTGGATACTTTGTTTTCAGTTTCTGTGTGTGTGCGTGCGTACGTGCGTGCGTGCGTGCGTGCGTGCGTGCGTGCGTGCGTGCGTGCGTGCGTGCGTGCGTGCGTGCGTGCGTGCGTGCGCGTGTGTGTGTGTGTGGTATCACTGGCACCTTGTGTTAGTCGTGTGTCCCAGGGCACAACAAACAGTTTTTGAAGAGACAGAAATGTGAAGGAATACTGAACACATTCAGCGGCCGCATGCAGACAGCTCTGCCATACCAAGGACTTGGTAGTCTGAGCAATCCCTCGAAAGCAACACTTGAAATCAAACAGGGTGGTGCAGGGTAGCGATTTTCTAGACACATCCTGTGGCATTTTTCATTGATGATATGGCTGGGGATTTTAGTTTAGTTCGGCAATTATGAATCGCGTCCTTCACGTTGAATTGGTTTTCTAATTCAGTTTTTTTAGATATTGGTAGCGCAAAAAAGCATTGAATAATACATACTGTTATCGATAACTCATGCAGTATATTCATGGTGTTTTTTGGCTGTAAGGCTGAACAGTGAAGACAGAGAGGAAAGTGGATTGAGCCTGTGAATGAATGATGTAGCTCAGGGATCAAATCTGGGTCACTACATTAGCTTCATGGGCAGCGCACTAGCAGGTTGAGCTATGGACCCTCTTCATTGTTAAACAGCTTTATTAAAAACAGAACTCATTGAACAAATGAACACAAATCTATTATGTTTCAGCCAAGTTAAAAAAAGAAGCACATTCATAGATTTCCCATTGTGCGATCTCAACCAAACACACATTTGGATGTGACCCAGTCCCGAATTGCCTCTGAATCTTGGCAGAATAGCTTATTAAAAGAAAACAAACCAAAAAAAAAAGATTCCTTGGTGTTACGGTGTAACGTGCACAAACATGGCCGTGATTGGGATCTAAATCGGTCTCCCGCTGTGTAGAAGGCAGACGCAGAGGAGGAGGAGGAGGATGGTATCCTTCCAGCAGCACCCTACCGTACGGGCCCACTGGGAGAGCTTCCCTGTGTTCAAAACATACTCTCACTCACCACTGCCCGGAGCTGGTTATACTAGGCCAATAAAGAATATTAAAAGTGAAATTTAATAATTGCTAATGGTAGTGATGAACATTAAGGGAGTTTTGCATGTCGAGTCATTAGCTCATTTTTATTGCTGTAATTATATTGGATCCAGGTAACTCAAAATGTAAGTAGATTAAATAAACCCTTAATTAAAAAAGGAAAAAAATATATTCTGTATATTCTATATATATACTTCCTGCCACTGTAGGAGCTGTAAAACCTGATGGAAAGACATGAAGCAATCCTTAGGGGATGTGTCTATTCATCTATATATTCATATAAACATATGTTTTTGCTCCTGAGCCCTCAAAAGTCTCATCCCGCCCTCTGATAGGCTCATTCCTATAAAGCAGCATTGCACTGTGATGACCTGATGTCATCGCCGCCCTCTCGTACACACAACCAGCAGCCAAATGAAGACGTCAGTTATGCATGTAACACAAGCAAGTGGAAGTGAGTGAATCAAATGAATGGGCCTGCAGCTCTGCTGACCGGACACCTAATATGGGTGATACAGTGGGCTCATTGGCTTGAATCGACAAGACTCGCACATAAACAGGTCACCCGGGACGTCTTCCAATGTGTAATCAATACTGTATTAAATATGTAATGGGGATCCATACTTGTGGGATGGAGTAGGCGCAATGGCCTTGATATGCTGACTCCCGCTCACGAGCAAGTGCCCAAGAGCACACGCAGCAAAGCATAGAGCTTCTGACAGGCTGTCCGCACTTTTTAGCTAACAGACATAGCAGTAGTTCTTATTGATTGATGCACTGACACTTCTAAACTAACACGCGTCTCTGTCTCTGTGTCGCGTTGAACTCTGCTGTTGCTTTCTATATAATAATCTGTCGCCAAGCCTCCATTTTTTAAACAGCCCGACTTAAAGTCCAGCTTTGCAGGCAGACTTTGTAAAAGGCGATACACTTTACCCTTTATCTGTGCCTGACTGTCTATTAGCTCGTGACCCGGCCTTTAATAATATTTCTTCACATTTCACTCGTCATAAAATTCTATGAAGCACCACCTCCGAGCCCACACTCCTCTTAGTGAGCCCCTGGCCTTTGTTTGTCCTTGATTAATAGCATTGCTATGGGGGAGACTTTCTCAGCTCTTGATTTGAGACCTTTTAAATTCTTATTGGAAGCCTTACCCCCCAATATTTATGAATGCCAAAACAAGCCAATTGAGCCACGTTGAGCCGCGTGTCGTGCATGTGTCTATTGTTAATGTGATAGAGCTAGAGAGATAGAGAAAAGGAGAGAGAAGGAAATAGAGAGTGGGTCGGGAGGGGTAGGGAGATGGAGAGAGCAGGAGAGCCAAAGAGACAAGATGCATGCTGGGCTGTTGCTTGTTTTCATCTCCTCTCTGCAGGATAATAAGGATGGCAGCTCTCTCTCTCTCTCTCTCTCTCTCTCTCTCTCTCTCTCTCTATCTCTCTCTCTCTCTCTCTCTCTCTCTCTCTCT
>JAOPJL010000112.1:12542207-12544707 GCA_027123545.1 Trisopterus esmarkii
CCCCCCCCCCCGCCGCCCGCGCGGGTAGATCGTACAAACAGCGGGAGGAGGAGCTCGACTAGGAGGAGGAGGAGGAGACGACAGCAGTGTGTCAGCGGTTTTGACACCTTTGACTACGGAGCTGACGCAGCGAGGGGAACGGGAGACCGGGCTGCTGCCTATCTATCCCTCTCTCTCTCTCTCTCTCTCTCTCTCTCAGTCTCAGTCTCAGTCTCTCTCTCAGTCTCTCTCTTGCTCTCTCTCTCACCCTGTCTCTCTCGGTCCCTCTCTCTCTCTGCTCTCTGGCCATCCGTCAGTATTATCTATCCATCCCCTGTCAAACCCTGTTTCCCTTACTAAGGGCAGAGGGAGGAAGTGAGGGACGTAGCATTACTATGCACTTTTTCAACTATCGCACACATCGCGCCAAGTTTTGTCCCCTTCCCCCCTGTCCCGAAAACTTTTTCTCCCTTTAACACACACACTAACACACAAACACAAACACACACACAAAACCTTGCATCAATAAAATGTGTCTTTTCCGTCCTTTCCCAGTATGAAAGAAGAAGCAAAGATGCTAATGAGGCCAAAATCCCACCAATTTTGTTCTTCATTAAAATTTGTTTTGTTACCGCCGTAGCGAGACTCTTTGAAAATAAACATGTGATTTATTTATTTACTTTTCTTTTTATTAAATGAAAAAAAAAACGTGTCAGACATCTAATAAGAGAAAGATTCTATGATATTTTCAACAAAATCTGTCTTGGACTCGATTGAGAAAGCACAATTGAGAAGACCAGCGAGGTAGAACTCAGAGACTCAGTGTGTGAGTGCATTAATGGACACCTGCACTGCCTTGAACTTTCTGCATTGACCTGAGTTTGGTGAGGTGAAGTTTATACATTTCTTATTAAGCTAATTTCTCATGGTACAATTAGTTAAACCCTTGCACAAACGGATGATCCAGCAAAGCTTCAGCAACCCTGAGCGCTTGCACGCAATTAAAATGTTATTTTACTAATAAACTCACGGCAAAGATAAACTCAGCTGACATTCTCTTTGTTACTCACTGACAAAGAAGTGAATCAGAATATGAGGCACCACCAACAAAGTCTTAAGAAAAGAGAAAAACCAAGACACACACCTGAACTCCTTTCCTTTTCATCTCAACTCTGTCCACATTGAAGCCAGGAAGAAAGTTGACTCATTAACAAGTCTGGCCCCTCCACACCCCCCCCCCCCCCACTCCATCTTGACCACAGCTCCATTGGCTCACAGTGCGGTGCTTCTATTGATCGGAACTGCACTGGGTCTGTGTTTGCTACATTTCCAATCTTTCTGATTGAGGACTGTTCTTTGGAGTTGTTGTTGTCATCAAGGAGGAACGTTCCAGAGGTTTCACAGGGGGTGAGTCAGGATGTCAGAGTTTAGGTTTGGAGAAAGTACAGTCGTTTTACCGTTCAGCAAGACAAAACTAAGAAAGGATTTTGCAATTTGTTATAAATGTTGTCCTCGTCGACCACCTTTGTTTTCAAATGTGCTATTGCAAAGACTTTTATGCATATGTACTTACATATGCATGAAATTCAGGGTTTTGTATTCAATCCTTAACCTGATGCAAAATGTTGTGTGCAAAATCATGTATGGCATCTCATTTTGGAACGTCCCTGCCACCAATTGCAAGCTTAGTTAAATTGTTATGGCTTAGCCAGAAACAAACACCTAGAATGGACCAGTTGGTCACCATGAAAACCAAACCACATGAAGCAGATTCACAATGATCAACTCATCAAACACTGAAGTAATACCTATCTCTGTTTCTGAAGTGCTGAGAGCAACCTACAAGCGTAGGAAATATGGATATACATGCCCGGTCAAAATAAATGTCAAATTCACAATTTGTTGTTTTCTGACATACTGGCTAGTCAAAGTTTGAATCGTAAGCAAAGATTTTATGGAAAATATCAATGTCGGAAATCTGTCGGAAGAAAGAAATGTGAATTACAGGGGAAACGGCAAACTGTAAGCCATTCAACTACTACCCCATCCAAGGCCCTGCCAGCATCATTAACATTAACATAACCAATCTGCCTTTAAATGTTCAAATATGGTTTCTCCTAAATCCATTTGTGACACTTCGACTTGGTTCAGAAAGTATCATTATCAGAGTTACATGATCCAATTGTGTTTCAAACTTAATTTTCAAATCTTTAATTGTTTGTGTCAAATATGGTTTCATTGTTTGCAATAGCAGAGCCCAGTTTTTGAAGTGCAGGTGGGTGATACAGTCGCTTTTATATGGCTTTCAAATTAAACTTTCGAGAGAAGTCTAGCTCAGTTCTTTGTCGTTTATTAACAATAATTAAATGCACAAAAATAAACAATGGTCTAATTTAATACGTCCCTTTGGCTCAAAGCAGAACGCAGTTTTGTACACACAGCAAGCCCACCGGTCCTGCTCTCCATGCAGCTGTCAACCGTCTCATCACGTGGTTCATGGGGGGTTACAGAGGGAGGGGGT
>JAOPJL010000112.1:12549707-12556040 GCA_027123545.1 Trisopterus esmarkii
TGTGAACGAAGAGGCCGGCATCCTTGCCATGATCTCATTTCCAACCTAGTTTAACTGGAGTAGGAACCCTAAAATACACATGATCAATATTTAAATGTGCGCCGTGCAATATTTAATACCCTGAGCAGTTGACTGGATGCACGATGGGGAGGGGGGGCCGGTGGGGCTGTGTTTGTGCATGTAGAGAGCTTGGCAATCTGAGAATTTAAGTTAAATATACAATCTCTCTCTCTAACTCTTTTTTTTACACCCCATTCCCTCTATTTTAGCCTTCACCACTCTGTGCTTTACGCAACTAAGCATTTTTTTTACCCTAATAAAAAAATGCACTTTGAAATGAAGACCAAAAAAACAAAGGCAACAAAAGAACGAAATGTATAGAAACCAAAAGATGCACGAGAGGGAAAGCACAGGTGCAGAATCAAGTGAGAGAGAGAGAGAGAGAGAGAGGGAGAGAGCGAGGGAGAGAAGGAAAGAGGGAGGGAGAGGGGAGAGCCCGCGGAATAGCCTGCCTTGCATTTCAGCACAAGTGGGAAATGGCCTCCATAATTATTTCTGTCCTGGCTGGCTTTCGCAGGTGTGTCATGTGATCCCACAGTTAACGCAGTTAGCCTCACATTAGCAACCCAAGACCTTCTCTGCCATGCTCCCTATTGCTCTGTTTATACATCTCCTTCCCTTTACCTCTAACACTCTCTCTCAACCGCTATCTCTCTAAACCTCTCTATACCTCTCTCTCTCTCTCTCTCTCTCTCTTTCTCTCTCTCTTAACCTCTCTCTCTCGCACTCTCCCTCTCTCCATATATATATCATATCTACTAGAGTTTCGGCGCACGCTTGATGCATGATGCATCATATAATACGTTGCATCGACAAAATCCGAAGCATTGATCGATGAAAGATTGGACCATGAGTTAGGGACAAATAGAAGAAACGCCGAAGAAGAAAGGCGTCTGAACGACTGGGTTATGGGAGAAAGAGAGTGTATTTCTTTACTTAATTTCACATATAACAGAAACTGGGACAAATGTAGTTGATTTCTGTGTTTAACTGAGAAAACAGGGAGTGGAAGGACGGGACCCAATAATGTTGTGAGAAATACAGACTTTCTACTCATTCACATATAAGGTCATATCCCTTTCCTATGGAGAAATGACTACCTCAGGGGTAGTATTATTCCGATTTTCAGGGTGCAAATGTCAGGATATGTTGTTCACACATACAGCCCATCAGGAGAATAGCATGAGAATATCAGGACTTACACGTGTGTCTAAAAGCGTGTGTGAGCATTTGATTACATGATAAAATTAGTCAATTTATGGGTTACACAGGTAACTGTTCAATGGAAAGTGTAGTATACTATGCATGCAAATCAATTATTCAATAGCTTTTACTGATATTCAGGGGTCAAAGTGCATTGACATTTTTAAAATACATGGCAACTACTATTGGTTAATTGAAAATAATAATAACAACAAAAAAAAATTACAGGAGCACCTAAGCTAAATAAACTAAGTGTAAAAACAGCTAAGGCAGCAACCTAACTATAGTGTAATAAAGCATGGGCTTGTGTGGGGGAGCGGGGGAGGGTGCGAGGGCAAGATTGCAGATTGTGTATGGCTACAAGACATGAGAGTTTAAGATTTATTTTTATTGTTTTATTTCTGTAGACATAATTCACCATACTGTGTCAATGAATGTAAAATTTTTTATATGACTTTAACGCAATTTACTGTCTATAGACAGAACGTTTTACCTGGGAGAGTTTGTTGACGACGTGAACGTTAAAACAGTCGGAAGGGGGGAGGGGGGGATATCTCTGCAAGACCTTGCGGGATGCTCAAGGAGGTGAGTAATATTTTAAAATGAATAAAGTTTTGCAAAAAAGTGTAGTCTATAGCAGGCGCGTTGATAGACCTGGGCATTCCAGGCTATTGCCCCGGATCTTTTGGGAATAGCCCCGGATCACTGTGCGGTCAAATAAAAAATAAAAAAACATGATAATGATGAAAATAGCCCTGTAGAGTAGACTTTTATGTGGTTGCATTACCAGCATCCACAGATGCAATATTTTAGCCAGTGTATATCGCAAAATTCTGACATGTCCTTATGGGCAGATTTAGAATAATTTGTGAGTCTATATGGAACAGGCCTTTAATGCCTTTCGAACAAAACTCTTGCTCAGCAAGGATGGGAAATACTATCACATGTTATTTAAACCAGTGTGAATATTTCCGTACATGTATACACATTACCAGGCTATCGAATAACGCATGCACACACACACACACACACACACACACACACACACACACACACACACAGTGGCAAAGTGGTATAATTGGGAGAGTCAGGTGGGCCGTTAATGTTTCGGGGCCACCGGGTTGATTACTGCGGGACAAAAATATTGCGTTGGAAAAGTTCCTTGCCGTGTCATCCGGCTGCCTGAGCTGTGCGCCCGCAGCCTCTCACTCACTCAACACACTGAACATGGACACTCACAAACTGTCAATGTCGCAACCAAGTTGATATGTGCGGAGGGGAGTAAAGCAGCGGCCCCTCCCCAAGTGGTACAGCCCAGGTGGGCCTTGAACTGCGATTGGTCAGAAAAAAGTAACAGCTATGACAACATTAAACTTTCGTGCAGGCTCGAACAGAGTGACATATTCACACACACACACACACACACCTTGAATGTTTTTCAACCACTCCGCATCCAGCTTGTTCCGTGCTTTAAGCACCGAGGCTACTAGTATGCAGCGAGCTGGGGCTCTCATGTTCCCTCCTGCGGTGTATTCCTTGTCCGCATCCCCTGCCATCCAGTTGTCATACGATTCATGCAGACTGGCTTTAAACAACTTTTCTTTTTTTTTCTTTGCGTGTGCCGTGTTTTCCCGCCAATGCGGCGATGCTGTATGATTATGCTGTTGAGCGCTTAAATAAATTGACTATATAAGTTGACTATGAACAATTATTGAAGTTTAATATTTTGTTCAGCAAATTTGACAACTGACAGCTTGAATTTCAGGTTTTACTTTACCATCACATCTGAACGTTCACTCGTGCTACAATCTTCTTCTTGTTTTACGGTTTTACGTCTTCCTCCCGGCCAGTAAAAGGGACTCAGTGTTTAATTGGGACTCAGATTTTAATTGTAGTTTTACGGTATCAGGCTATTCTTATGTCTCATATTGGCTGCTGGTGAACAGTATGTGGTGCACTTTCCTATCCTTAAACATTAACCTACTCAGTAGACCTGCCCCGATGTGATTCAGACATGACAATTGGTCTTTCATTTCCCTTTCAAACTACGTTACAATTGCATGTTTATCAGCCCGAAAATTTCTCCCGTCTTAAAAGGACTTGAACTTCTGGGCTACAGCCCCGAATGTTTTCAATTGCTAGCGACGCTCCTGGACTATAGACCTAACGGCTCAGCTGGGAGAGTCTGTCGACGGCTGGGCCGTCATCTTGATCCTGCCGTTGTCTTGCAACGTCTGTCTCCGCACGCGTGTGTGTGAGGTGTGTGTGTGTGTCTGCGCACGCGTGTGTGTGCAGTATGTGTGCACGCGCAGGTGTGCGATGTGTGTGTGCATGTGTGTGCGGTGTGTGCGTATGCGGTGTGTGTGTGTGTGTGTGAGATGTGGGCTGCTTGGCACATGCACACTTGAGCAAGTGTGAAAGAGTAACTTGTCCGACAGGCTTGCTATTATATAGTAGTAAGATATTTATTATTCTGATTGACTTCCCCCAAAATAAAAAGGGCCTTGTATTTTGGTATTTTGCATTTTAAGCATTCTTTCACTATTTACCTGTACTTCACTTTCATTTGCAGGGCTGTCATTGGTGACTGGTTGAGTGGAATGTATGCGTTGGGTTACACGTTTCTCAAATTAAGGAATGTGCGGCACCCTCTATAGGCTCTTACTGGTGCCATAATGTGTGTGTGTTATCAGTAACGCAAAGTTACAAATCTCAAGGAACTTATGTATCTCATCATCCTATTGCATATAAGCTCATTGTTCACCTCATGGATTCCCTAAAGCAAATGTTATTTATGCATCATGGTTAGGGATATGAATAATTGTTAAATAAATTAATGAAACTTATAAACATAAAAAATTTACAAAACTTCATTCTCATCGGCCCAAAGTCTGGGAGGGGATGGGGGGGGGGGGGATGAGGGTGGGCGGGGGCTGGCTGCAGGCGGTTAGGGGTTCTGTAATACGCTGTGCTCTCCTCTGATTACAGCTTGTTGTGTTAGCTGCAGTTCGCCGTGGAAACACTTAGTTCCCCTCCCACCCCTGAGCCTAGGACTCCGCTGAGAGGGAGGGGACGAAGGGGGAGAGAGAGAGCGAGAGCGAGAGAGAGCGAGAGCGAGAGCGAGAGCGAGAGAGAGAGAGAGAATGTGAGAGACAGAGTGTAAGATGGAGAGGGAGAGAGACATAGTGGGTCGGAACTGGAGAGAAAGATGAAGAGATGGATGGAGAGATCCAGCTCTGTATCTCTAGAGGCATCGGGGTATTAACAGGCGATGCCCATTTAGGGTGACACCAGATGTAATTGCATTGAAATGCTCCTGCAGTCTTTAGTGAAAGTGATAAAGAAAAAGTGAGGTTGGTAATGTATAAAAAAAGAAAACATTAGCAACAAGATGAAAAGCTGATGAAAACAGACTGACATCCAAGTTGACAGCATTGTTTGTCATATTGTAATGTTACAGAAAATTTACAGTTATTGTCATCTTTATAACAAAAAATAAGTCTCCTGGGAAAACCCTTGAATGATTAACTTTGATTGTTGCCATGTATCACTATTGAGATGACAGTATATGTGGGTATATGCGTAGGTGATGTATTCATTTTATGTGTGCATATTCAGTGTATGTTCATGCGTGCTGGGAAGAAAGTAATGGTGACAGAGAGAGAGGGAGAGAGAGAGAGAGGGAGAATGAGAGAGAGAGAGGCAATAGTGAGAGAAAGAGATAGGCAGGGAGTCAGAGAAAGAGATGGGCAGAGAGAACAAGATAAATACATTGAGCCAGAGCGAGATAGGTAAATATGAGATAAAGTAATGGTGACAGAGAGAGAGCAGGAGTGAGAGCGAGAGCAAGCGGGAGAGAGAGACAGGGGGGCAGGTTTTATCCTTCCGCGTCTCTCACTTCAATGCAGGGCTTCTCCCTCCTCTGTCTCCCCCTGTCCGCTCCCCCCCCCCCCCCCCGCTGTCCCGACTGGCACTCGCCCCTTCGTCGGAGGCGGAGGCCAGCCTCGGCCGTGACAGATCACTGTCATTACCGCATGTCCTCCATCGCCGCGGGGGTCCGGGGGTTTTGGGTGCTAGAGGTACACAATGGAAAGCACACATGCACACGGGCACACAGGTGGAGAACAGGGGGCACACGGGCATGCATGGGCACACACTAACAGCCATGCACACCCGCACACGTACACGCACACACACACACACACACACACACACACAACCTCGACGTGCACACTCGACAAACACACTCCGAAGGAGCTACACAATGTGTACCTCTACTTTTGGCTTACACACAGTCATGCGGGTACGCACTGCAGGAGTGTGCGATGAAGATGAATATGCCCACAAACACACACAGTTTCAAAGAGGTACAATGTAAACTCAGGCGCACACGCACACGTACACCCGCACAAACTCAACAATCACACTTGACAAACACTTTCAAATAGATACGAAATGCAGACACCCACACACGCACACACGCGCACACGCACACACACACACACACACACACACACACACACACAAACATATGCAGATTCACACAATGGCTGGAGGGAGACAAAGACACTCGCCCAAAATGCTAAGCACTAGCCGTTAAAAACACACACTCACATTCACGGTGCGCACAGAAGGAGAGAGCGATAAAGACACACACATTCGACACACACACACACACAGTTCCATGAAAGGTACATGCTGCTTTGCATACACACACACATCCTTGTCTCTTTTCATGTATTCAACATCCACATACAAGCGTGCATCCACACACACACACACGGCGATGCACCGACACGAGCACAAACACACACAGCCCAGCGGGGAGCGATCACAGGAGCCCCCTGCATCTGCTATTTCACGGGGAGAAAGTCAGTTAAAAAAAATAAAAAATACAGAGCACAGCGACCGCCCACTTTGAAAAGCTGGAGAACACTTTAGAGGCTGAGGAGAAGAGAAGGCTTCGCTTTGGCAGAGGTTCAGGTTAACGCTGGAGAGCGATGACAGAGTACGCCACAGGCTCTTCAAACAGACAAGGAGAACAGATGAGGGAGAGAGAGAGAGAGAGAG
>JAOPJL010000112.1:12558193-12571297 GCA_027123545.1 Trisopterus esmarkii
ACACACACACACACCCACACACACACACACACACACACACACACACACACACACACACACACACACACACACACAGGCACACACCCACACAGCCATCCTCCAATATAGAAAGTGTTTCAGCCGTGATGGACAAAATCTGTCAGTAATTGCTGATCTCCATGGCTGATGAGGGAAAGCTGGCTGAATAATTTCATGTTTTTGCCATTGTATACGTGTTCCATGTGGAGAAGAAACATCTTGCCTCTTTTGTGGGATCAGTGGAAGTTCCAGCTCCCCACTGTGCGGTCGAGGGGCGCCGTGGCAATGGAGATGAGACAGTTTGTATAAAAAGACAAAGTCCCCATGGGGGGAAGCCCAGTAACAGATTATACAATAATATAGGATAGAAAAAGGGAAGCAATATTGGAATAAAATGAGGTCATAAAATACGCTGTTCTTTATTAAACTATTTGTTGATGTTCGTTGGTGTGAACCAATTTGAAACCCTGTCTTCACAGCTTACTCAAACACACGGTCCGCGGTTTTGAGTTGCTGTATACACCCCTTATTGCTTTATGTTTTTCTTTTTTTGTGTTTTGTGCACAAGCCAATAATTAAGGGGGAAACCTTACGGTGACCTTAATTCTAAATATTTAAAATCCTGCAGGGAATATATTTTCTCTGTACCAAAAAAAACCCCACAGAGAATAGAGTTTCAGCCAAGTGTTTACCTTTAAGGGATATCTATCTTTGTGCATAGCGAGTTTTGTTGGGTCAATGGGAAGCAAGTCTATTGCATTTTTATTTTTTAATGAACACTGTAGTAATGCTATAGCAAAGCTTGGTTCTGAATACATGTAAACAACAATTGGTAGTTAATTTGACAGCAACAGAGAGACAGATGTTGACATAATCTCTTTTGCGATGATCACTTTTGCGTGAAGCAGTTGACTTCCCCCCGGCATCAAACTCACTCAGATTGGCCCATTAAAACAATATTCTGTATCATTTCCTAAATGAGTGTGGGCGAATTGTGACTACACATAGATCTTCTGTGTGATGCCCTGAGATGGGGTCGAATGGAACTGAGAACGGTGGAATGAAAAATCTATGGATACCAGTGTGTCTTCACCAGGGTTCAATTCCAAAGTTTTATTAACCTATTAATCTGTGTATATTTTATTCATGGACTTAAGAGCGATTTAAGTGCGGAAGCAGAGATCATTTAAGTGCACACACGGGCAGAGATTAATATGTTTTTATCATCATTGTAGAGAGTGCCTGTGATTGAGCTAGAAAAAAAAAAGGAATTAAAAATAAATCTCTTGCCTCAAATTGGAAATCAATTAGATACATTGACGGAGTTGCAAGGGGGCTCTTTCAGAAAATGATGATTCAAGGCATAAACAAAAATGAGAACAAAAAGTGATGATTCACTAAATAAACCCTACATGCTGAGTCAGACAAATACCAGCGGCTGTTCTGTGAATCATTAGATTAGATTGAGAAAAGTAATAGAATTTTTGTTGTGGATATTTTCTGACGCTGATATTCAACGCTTTATAGGAAGGCAACCACATTATGTAATAATACCACACTCACAACGACTTCTCAACAATGGCAGCTCAGAAATATGCACATATTTTCTTGTTTTTACTGAGGGTAAAAGAATTAGGAGGGGAAAAAAGTCCATTTGTGCCAGCCTTTATAACTGTCAGAGTCATAAGACACACGCACATTGACATGACCGCCTAATGGTAGTTACTTATCCCCAGGGGTAAGCAAAACAAAACAAACGTTATACTTACCAGACAAATTAGCAAAAGCCACCAGTTATATTATTCATAAAGCACGGCCAACTGCAGATTAATGTGGCAGTTGGGAAGCCCTTTTTGGCCAACCAAATGGACTTGAACTAAACCACTAATTATGTTCTTTCTCTTTGCGTCATCCTCTCATTTTGTTTTCTGCAATGAAACATGTTTGCTGAAGCCTGTTCCTGAGGCAAAGGGCTGAAAATAAAAATAAAGAATTATTAAAAACGAGGTAAAGGCAATCATACTATTTGTTGTTGCTTTGAAATGCTAGGCTTCATCTCCCTTCTTTGGTCCTCTTTTCTCCTATCCAGCAATTTTGCTGTGGCCATGGTTATAGCCAGCTATGAGGTCCAGACCTGAGTCAATATTTCTCAAAATTATCAAAAATAAATATATATTTCTTTAACATATTTTAAAAGATGATATTCAACTAATTGGTGATATGTAGTGATCTAGAGATGATAACTCGTCTGCCTAGCACAAGCATGTAGTACGTTACTGAGCACACCTCCCCCCACCCCTCCACTCCATGACAGAATGACATGATGGTCCATGAAGTTAGAAATAAATAAGAAAAAGCGAATTAACTCGTAACAAATGGCATAGCAAAGCCAATGAATGAATATAACTTAGTTTAGCAGTGGGGTTTAGGAGTCACTCAATAAAGTCCAGCTTGAGTGATATCTAGCTAGCTAGATAAGTAACACACTTGCTAACACAGTAAAGAGAGTAGGCAAGTCAAGCTGACTGCTCAAAATTAGTTATTCATACTGATTTATGTACAGCACAAATATTGTGTTTGTCATCAATTAATGCAGTAAAAACAAATGTACCTTGTGACCATTCTGACCTAAATTTACTCGAAGACAAAGTGCCACATTGGTAAGTTTACAATTCAAATATGGCCGCCTTGATTTAGAGTCAGTGGTCACAGGGCTTCAAAACAGGAAATAGCGTGTTATAAGGACAGTGTGGGTTGCGCTTTTATGCTCTTAGGGTAGAGGGGAATACAATGATTAAACTGATTTAGTGCACTCACATTCACTAGCGCCAAACCCTGCAGCTAGTTAGATAGCAACTTAGCGAGGAGTGAATGTAGCCAATCTAGCATTTGCCAAAGGCCAATTGGAATCTATATTCTCTTTAAAGCTTGTGATAGCGCTATGTTGTATTTTAAAATGTTCCCTTGTTTTTAATCATATCTCCCCTCGAGGCCTTTGTAAGATTATTCATATTGTGGCTTATTTCTTTTGTGTTAAGTATCACATAACCAACACACTGATCTACTATGTGTTTGTGTGTGTGTGTGTGTGTGTGTGTGTGTGTGTGTGTGTGTGTGTGTGTGTTAACCACTGTATATACAGTGTCTGTATTCAAATCCCACCCACTGCAAAAATGTAACGCACATCAAACGACCGGCTAACATGGGATTAGTTAGTTTTTTTGACAGTTGAATATGCAACACAATTCAAAATCTATAAAATTCCCCTCCAGGGCAAGACAAGCCAAGCTGCTTTTGGGGGAGGGATTCCTTCTGTGATTGGCGTAGGTGTGTGTAGGTGTGTACAAACCTGATAAGGTGTTCCAGGCGGCAGGGATGAGGGTAAACTTCTTTGTGGAAGGCATTCTCTGCTTTGATCACCCGTCCGTGTGTGTAATACATGCAGCACAGTTTCAGCAGCGACTCTTGATTCTTTGCAGCCGGAAAAAAGCTGTCATAAGCAATCTGCTGCGATGTCAGTTATGGCGAGCGCGTTGGTAGCCTGTGTCTCTGTGTGCTATACACTGCTATAAAACACACACACACACACACACACACACACACACACACACACACACACACACACACACACACACAAGCGCAAAGCCTCTAAATAGACCTCCTCCATCTGTCCTGGCACACTGGCTTCAGACGCAGCTACAGCTATCCCCATGCCACGGAGCCCGTATTACAACAGGTCAGCCACCAGCTAGCGGACGGATGCCGGGCGGACCGTGGCAGGCGGGTGTGTTTTGCTGTTTTTTGACACGCTGTGAAGTTCAAGCAAAGTTTGTCTGTTGTTTGTTTCCGGTTGGAACTGGCGGAACAAGTCTATGTGACAAGGTGGGCTAGAGTCATGTCGGGATTTATTCTCCATTTTCGTATGTGTCATTTCCTTTTAGTTATTTCTCTACCCCAGGCTCTCTGCCTCACTTGTTGTCCATCCTTCCAGTCTGAGGTCACAAACCTCTTAAAAATACCCCACTGTGCTTCCAGTCACAGTTCACTATTCACTGACATTTTGAAAGGACGACTGATCCATTGTGTGTGTAGTTTTTTTTCCTGCTCCCTGTCTCTGATCGATAACCTTTATTTGTATTTTAAGGCCCTTTAGAGGTTGGGCTTCCTTTCATAGCACTTTGCCTCTGCTGCTCTCTGTAGTGCGGAATGTCTTTGGAAGTCTGCTATCTTTGTGTGAGGTTTAGTACAACGCCAGAATGTTTGCAATACAAAGGAATACATTTTACAATGCCAAGAATATTAATGCGATAGAAAAGAAACATGATTAAATGCAGCGGTTTTGTGCATCACAGCAGAAAATACTAATTATTAGAGTGGTGGATGTAGAAAAAGAATGATTACTGTGGCTTTTGTTTTGATGGAGCGAAGACAGCTTTTTATGCATTGTTGAAAGTGCAAAGCTTTTAGTTACCGCAAGTTTGCACCAACCTACATGAAATTAACTGAAAACTGATGTAAGCAATCTATCGAATTTGTGAGAAACCTTACCCACAACTGCTATAGATCTTGTCAATGTGTTTTTTTTACTTTGAACTATTACTATATCTCTCAACTCTCCATCAAACCCAATTTACATGAAGAAGTTGAGACCGCTCTGTTTGACAATAAACATCAGAGTTTGTGGAGCGCGCATGCTTAGAATATTGACATTGCTTGTCACACAGATACAAACATTAGAATATGCTGACTGCTCTCTCTTGTGACTGGCCTGCGGTTGCTTTCTGTCAGAATGCTCGGCGTTGGTGCATGCTCTGTGCACGCTGGCTGACTGGCAGTACTGCGTGCTGTTTTTCCATCCTGACTCATCGCACCTAATTATTTTCTTTTGTGACTTGGCCCAACTACGGTTCTTTCATCTGCAGACAATGAGAAGAAAAAGTCGATAAGGACGAGAGTTAGAAAATGAAACATTATATATGTATCGGTAGACAAACTGAATAAAAGAGGAAAAACAAATTGAGCAGAGAGTCAGGTGCTTGTTGCTACAATAGCCCAGGGTGTTTTTATGAATGAAAACACCTGCAACTGCAAAATCAAGCGCTTCAAATTACAGTATTTACATTCTAACAAGGCGGGCACCTGCGGTTTAGCATCTCTCGGCGGACCTGCTCATATAAAGTATCATTGAAACTAATGGGCAGGTATACATTGGCAGCTAGCTTGCAGACGTATTTAAGTATTCCTGTGCAGAGACACATCTGTGACCATCTGTTCCCAAACATGAGCTGTGGTTGGATTTTAAATTTTCAGAGGAAAAAACTGAAATTCTGCTTTTATAGTGCACACCCCGTTCCCCAATATTAAGACTCATTAGCTTACCTCCTCTTTATATGACCACATTAATTCATAATTCAGTTTGAGTCAGGGAAAAACATTCAATATCAAAACCTGGTAGATCAGATGGCATTAAACATTCATCAGTTGGATATTGGAAGAGGTCTTCCACCTTCAAGACTAATATTCAAACCATCCCCTCCACCTTCCAAATGCTGCTCCTGTATCTTCCTTAATGAGCTCTGTTGCTCGTCCATCGACATGTTTCCTGACTTTTTACGCTGACCTGGGGCAGCCGCTCCAAACATTTACATGCATGGAGGAGGAGCAGTGATGTAGGTCATCTATGCATTCCTTGGACTCACGGACACACCACATACACACATGCGCGGACACAAACCCACACACACACACACACACACACACACACACACACACACACACACACACACACCAAAACGTTAATTGACTATTAAAACATGAACACATTACAGCTACTTTTTACATCTCATCAATTATTTACTTACATTACTTGGTTTCACAGAAACACATTTGAGTGAGACATTTAGGAAGTGGTCTGTTTAATTCATATAACAGTTTTTTTCATTCTGAGGCCCTTAAAATGTTGGTCTAGAGAATCCATTACGTTGCATGGTCTCTCCGTATCAGTTTTTAGCATCAGGATCGTAATTATAGAGCGAGAGTGAAATGCAATCACATGCTAGCAAGATATACAATATCTCTTTTGTTTCTTTTAATCAATAAAGTCCTTAATCAAGAATGTATTTTGCAATGCAAGCACATCTTCACCGACAGAGCTTTTTTCAACAGCCTCTTTCATTATTGAACCAGACTCCTCAGTCCAAAATAATCAGCGGCAGCCAGCAAAATATTATTTGAAAGCCACCCAAAAAAAAAAAAAGTGGTTGAGCTGAAAATAACCCTTAAAAATTTGACCCGTCTATTGGATACAAAGCAGGCAGTTGAGGGACAGCGCAGGGGCATGCTAATCCCACCATGGTAGCCCTGCTACAGGCTCCATAGCCCAGACCTTAACCACACTCCAGGCCCATGGGGGAAGGTGTCAGGCGAATCTATCTCCGGAACAGACCTCGAATGTGACCTCCACGTCTGCCGCAAGCTCGTCCCACGGTGCCCGGCCCATCAAAAAATCAAGAGCCACACAAAAAAAGAAAAAAAAAGACTGGAGAATGACTAGCTTCTGTTTCTCGCGGGGACGCCCATAACCACGGTGCAGGGGCCATTGTTCCTCACGGGCAGCTGGGAACTCCATCACTGGGTTGTTCATTTGCAAGGCGGTCTGTAAAGTATCTCTGTTGACGCATTGTTTGGGAGAATCCAACTGCGACAATTTGTGTGTTTGAATAAGTAAACCAATGGGATTTCTTACAGAACAGAAATCAACTATAGCTGTAGGTTTTATTTTGCATGTGCATTGATGGACGATATGGATTTTTTAGGGCCGATACAATACTATTTTTTTTTCATCAGCCTTAGCCGATGACCGATGCGCCGATAGCAATTATCTTGAGCCGATATTTGGAGCCGATACTACCCTGGAAATCCAGAGTTCTCGTGAAAGCACATTTTTATTTGCTCAGCGACTCAATCTGGGAACGAGCAATATACTCACTCCCCAATTCCCCTTCCCCAGAACATCGGTGTATCTGATATAGGCGGAGAGAGAGAAGAGTGGCGACACTCTTTGATCTCGTCGGCGGGGTCGTCACGTTAGCCTGTATAGATCCAATTTAACACGCAGGGTGTCATGTTATTCTATGGGACTGACAGCAGCTATTGTGTATATTGAATGGTAAATATAATTGAAAACCCATACCCAAGTACTTGTTTGACTGTTATTGCATGTTGGTAAATGACAGTTTTACATTTGGAGTGGTAGGGTGACAACTGAAAACTACTTAGATTAAGTTTTAAGCTTGAGGGAAAGCTTCTAAAGCTTGGCTTTAGTTGCTTAACTTTAACTTTGACCTTACATCTGTTTTGAAATCAAAGACATTTCAAGATGTTCTTTGTTCTAACTATTGGATTTCCTTGATTTTGCTTGTAATTCCGATTTCTACCCGTGGTCAGAGAGCGATTGAGAAAGCAGAGTAGCAACAGTCCATTTAGTATTTAGTGTCCAGCCCACTGCTTCTGATGAGGCAGGAGCTGACCACACAACCATGATCATTTTAAGACCAAGCCATGCACAAAGTATCAAATAACAACTCATTATGCTTGGATGAATGAAAGTCTTTTTTTTTATTAAACAATGAGTGAGACAACAAGAACGTGTGTGTATCCAACTGGAAAAACAGGACAAAATTTAAGGAACAGGGATGGATATTGTGATTATATAAGTGTTAACAAGAGACGACTACGGTGGGGAAAGGAGACAATTAAAAAATATATGCAAATAAAATTTACCACTGACTTCACTGTTTTTAAAACCCTCCAGCAAATGCAGATTCCACTGCCTATTATCCACACACTGCAAAGGAGGATGCAGCATGTAAAGCTGGAGCCAGGAGTTACAAGTGTTAGAAAAACTGAGGTTTGTGGAACAAAAAATAAGTGGGAACAAGTATGAATAAGAACAACAAAGCAAACATACAGTAAGTGTGAACACACACAACAAAGTAGAGCCAGGAGGTATCAGTAAATAAAACCAAGTTAGTCATGTGTGGAACAAGAACTACAAATGTGTGAACAGGTTTAATAAAAAAATATCCTCGTACATCAGGCTGAGGTTAAGGATTGCAAAGTGCATCAGGGCTGAAAGGAAGGGCAACAATTGCAGCGTTCAGCCGCCACCACCAGCACCAGCAGCCACCACCAGCATCAGCCGCCACAGCAGCAGTTGCCACCACCAACAGCCGTCGCCAGCACAAGCCACCATCACCACCACCAGTCACCACCTGCAGCAGAGTGAAAATAAGCAGACAAGACCTTGAATAGCCTGTAGGTCAATGTGTTTCCTTACACATGGCCAAATTGCTGCCAAGTTGGGGAAGGGCTGGACACAAGCTTACATTTTGGCCAGTGTATCTTATTCTTATTCTTCTTGTTAAAAAATTTTTACCTCAGGCTTTAGAAATGAGTCACAATACTGTCTGCGTAATAAACTTTTAAAGCTCATTATGGCTTATGATATTTTTGGCGTGGAATAATTTGTATTTATACATGTAATCCAACAGCCCTTTCAAGGGTATAATTAAAGAAAAGCAACATTATTTTTACTAGCTATAGCATCAGACCCAGTACTCAGCTGACTAGGTAACACCGTCAGGTACTTCAGATAAAACCTAAATCAAACCTGTCCTTAATGATCCTTGCAATCCTACATCAATAACAAACTAAATAAAAGTTGTCAGCTACTCACTACTGAACCTCGTAATTGTTGGTGTAGAGATACCTTCACAGCTAGCGTAATAGCGCTAACTAACCATCAGGCAATGACTGAAAATCGATCTTCTACAAAGATAAACAAAATGTAATTACGCTGTGCACATACAATTAAAGATAAGTATATGCATCATAAAGGGCCTCTGATATAATATAGACAGTTGACAATTCAAAAGAGGTAGCTATTTAATCAGCTTACCTCAGAATTTACTCAACGGCCAGCAATGGAAATGAATGATGTCCAACGCCGTAGAATGGATGTTTGGAGCTATGCAATGCTCCATACCCCAGAAGTAGGCGGCAAAAAGCGCACAACGGAGTCTAATGGAAGTGTCGCCACTCTGTTATCTCTATCACTCTGGGCGGGAAAAAAGCGTTGCTGTTTTACCGACCGGATACAGCAAGAGTCATATCTATTGGTTAACTCTGTTGGTCTGGATACGTCACACCTTGTATTCTTCTGATTGCTCGTAGTGTTATCCAATTGCATGCAGTGATATTTTCAAATGCATGCTTGGTGCCGCCCCTCGAGTTGGGCCATTTTCATTACTCGTTGCCAGACCCTACAGCTTTTGGATGTGGGTCTGGAATTCCAGGCTAAGCCGATACTGCTTTTGCTCCTTCAATTTACATCATACAAATGACACAATGATGATATCAAATGTTATAAGTCTCAATTAAAAAAATGAACATTTATTGAAATGTCTGTAAATCATGACGGGGGAAAAAAGAAACGGCCGATACCGACACACGTAAAAATGCAAATATCGGCCGATATATCGGTCGATCACTAATGTGCATTATCGTAACCGGATACGACATGATACAGAGGCTTAAGATACATGAATTATATTGCACAAAAACCTGAAAAAGAGAAGATAATGATTTGAGAAGAATTAGGAGGCGAACACGCGGATACATGGGCTATTGCGTGTCCGATCTTACGAGAAAAAAACACAACCTTGAAGTGCTGTAGCTCCGAAAAGACGATGTAGACCACATTTGGTCCAGCTTTGCATGTTAACTCCACCTGTTAAGCTCGATTGCCCCCTGCGGCGGGGGCAGCCGCGCCGACTTGTAATCCGTGTGCTGTATACAGCACCACCATGTTGCAACATTTCCATTGTGCAAACCCACATAACGGGAAGAAGCTTGGCTAAAAGCGCATGATAACCATTTTTACCTAAACAAAACACAATTCCAACAACAAGCAACTAAATGAGCCCTTAGCAAAAACACGCACAACGTGCACGCGTGCTTACTGGCCACCAACAATTTGTCTATTTGTATATAGATATATATGCAAATCCTTATCTATCCATTATGTCTTACCTTTATGGTTTTGCGATCAAAAGTTGTGTTTGAGGGCATAACACAGCTAATCCAAGACTGTGTCACTTTGAAATGATTCCTGACAATCTACGGGTATTTACAATGCAAGAACTACTGTTTTTTTTTGTTTTTTTACATGGATTGGATTTGGGGACTGTCCTTTGATTCTATTGGCTCTGACGGTTTGATAGAGAGGTAAATCATCCAAATTGCCCAATGGCTACCCAAGATATCGCCTTGCGTAAAACTTCAGAGTGTGTCCGGCAGATTAGCATAATACACACCAGGAGCGCAGAGCTCATGCTCAGAACAGCTCAGCAGTAGAGACAGACATACTCAGTTTTTACCTTTGTTTTTACAGTTTGGTTTTATTATATGTTGTTTTCTATAGTGATATGTCAGTGAAATAAAATTTGTTTTACAGTCTGGTACCTTCAAATGGCACTGATGGTGCCCAAAAGTGCCCAAATGGTACCATTTGGTGAGTCCGCCTGGATCTACCTGTGCCAAAACCTCTCTAAAATCACTTTATTCACTTTATTAGCATCTATCCTGGCACAGGATAAAAAGCACAGTTTAAAAAGCGGTTCAAACATATGGTTTTCACAAGATACAGGGAGGAAGAAGGGCTTTAACAACGGGTGTTTTCATGAATTATTAATGACTTATGTATTTGTTTATTTTATCTATTTATTTTCTATTTTTTTCTATTTTCTTTGTTTGTAAATATGTATTATTAGATATGTATATTTGGGGAGTTAGATTATTACTTGAGTAGTGGAGAAGGGGTAGGTTTAAATAAGCATATGCTTCATCCTACTCCTTTTCGGACATGTTGGGTTCACATTTTTACTTTTTATACTGACTATTGTTATTGTTGTTTTCACTATTCTCATTGTTTTTTTTTTTTCTTTTTTGTTGTTCTTTTTACTTTTTTACTTTTTTTATCATTTGGGGCAGGAGGCCTGAGAAATAGGCCTAGAGCTACTCAGTTTTGTTTTTCATGAAAAGTATTGTCGATATTGTATGCAACACACAACATAAAAACCAAAAACGGTCAAACTGAAATAATGTTGAAAGATATTGGGACATTAACGTTCCGTATTACCCCAGGAAGGTCCCCAGGAAGACTAGCGTACTGCTATGGCATAAGCTAATGGGGATCCTTTAATAAAACAATAAAACAATAAAACTTTAATAAAACAATATTAAAGCACTCTTAAGTGGGGTACTAAAGGGATACACAGAGTGGGTTTAGTGGTATTAACTGAATCCTGAAAAGCCCAAACAATGGCGTTATATCGGGGGTCAAAAATTCCCTTTATTCCTGTCATGTTTCAGCCGTTAGACCCATGTTTGGGCTGCTGAGTGGTCACTATCTCTTTAATGCTATATATAAATTATTTTTAACATCGGTTCTCGTCTGATTTTGTTTGGATTAAGCCTCGATCAAAGCGTTCACTTTAATTTGCTTGCCTTGAGTGTAAAACAGAAAAAAATGAAACATATATAAAACATTTATCAATTTAACTGGCAACTTGTTAATTCATGAGCGGGGTTCAGCACTACAAATAGCTAAGGAGTTGTGTTACTTGCTTCCACATATTAAGCAACCTTAAGAGAGCTGAACGTCGCCTTGAGTAAAGGAGCTCTTCAATTGGTGATCATGGTTACCCACATTAAAAGTCACGGTTGAGGGTTCAATTGACTGTCGTGTTTTGTAATACAGAGAGACTCCAGTAATGGATTCTGAGGAAGAATTTTTGGATTGGAAAGATTATTTATATCGTTCTCAAAAAAGGCTGTTAATTTCAAACAAAGTATGTGGCTTTAGAGCAGATAAATCAATGATTTATTTTCTGAAAAAAAAATACAAATATAAATAAATAAATACATAAAAAAACGACATAAATGTCATCATCTTGTACCATATTTCATATTCATATTCAACCTTTTTTGTCGTGCCCGTACCAAACGTGCACACACTACACCATCTCATAAATGTTTCAGTATAGTAGGTAGATTGCCCTCTGCTAACCATGATTGGAAGACCAAAGACATCGTCACATTTAGATTAAAGGAGCAACATAGCCCCTTATCTATCCTGCTCTCTTCAGAAGATTAAACGAATTACAGCTTCCTTTTTTAAACCACTCTCTTTTTTTTCAACTTTCCATCTTTCTTGACTTTATCAGTCATAGGTTCTGACTTTAAAGAAGACGAAGGTTGTTATTTTTTGCTTTATCTCCTTGTTCCTGTTATCTCGTGCCAGTTATCAGAGTGCAGTGGTCGCGTGTCTCCGGCTAATTGGTTGCCTTATTAAAAGGAAGCACTCCCAGCCGGGCGGAGGCCACTGTGCAAAATGCAGACCGGAGGTCTGTGTTATCTGTTGTCAAGTTGGGCTGGATAAGAAGTTTAAGAAGTGGATGTGATGCGTGTGTAACATCCAATCTCATTGCTACTTTTTTTTTCTTTCTTTTTTATCAGTGACAAAGTAATAATCTATACTACCTCACCCTGGAAAATGTTTCACTTTTATGCTTTTACCTTTTTCATCCTTTTTATTTGATCGCACCTCTACAGGTAGAAGCTGGTCTGGGCCGATTATTTGATCAGTTACGGCACCCTTGCATTTTGTTTCACAGCAGTGCTTTATGTGAGGGTGTGTTATGACAGTTGACGAGAGGAGTGGGCACAGGTGGTGTCAAACGGTCAGCTCTTCTCCCCCTCATGAGGAGTTAATATCCCTCGTCAGCCGCTGCTACACTTGTGTCTGGGGAGGGGAGGTGGCGCCGTGGTGGTGGAGCGCTGGAAGTAGTAACGGAAACTCTAGATAATGGAGCCATGGTGCATCATGCATGCTGTGTGTGTGTGAGTGTCTGTGTGTGATGGCTTGTCACCTTCTCTTTTGCTCTCGCTCTTGCTCTCTCTCTCTCTCTCTCTCTCTCTCTCTCTCTCTCTCTCTCTCTCTCTCTCTCTCTCTCTCTCTCTCTC
>JAOPJL010000112.1:12652155-12659655 GCA_027123545.1 Trisopterus esmarkii
GTGTGTGTGTGTGTGTGTGTGTGTGTGTGTGTGTGTGTGTGTGTGTGTGTGTGTGTGTGTGTGTGTGCATGTGCACAGTTGCGTGTCTGCGTGTAGGTGGAGAGTATTTGTTTTCATGTGTGTAAATGTTCTAATGCGTTTGTGTGTGTGTGTGTTTGTAAACTAGAATCCATTCATTATTGAATTGTCAATCCCATATCGTTTCCATGGAAACAAAGGGCTTCCATGCAGCGGGACGTGAAACAATCTATATGTTTTCACTTTCAATTTTTTTTCATGTGCCATAACTATCCTGTCTCGCGGCCTTTGTTGATGCCAAGAGCAAAACTACTACTCATATGTGGCATCCTGGCTGTGGACATAAATACAAAGGCATAGCTTTGAGGAAATATCAGGCTACCCCGACAGAATTTATAGATATTGTGTTTCTATGATACATTAGCTGTCTGTGGTAGTGGATGTAGTAAAATATGTGATTGTATTAGCAACAAAGTTGTCGAGAAGGCTTGGCAGTAGTTTTCAAAAGAAGCAAAAGGTGTAATAGTAGCACTGATTTGAGTTGATTTGTATTATTAAGAGGCAATGAAATTGGCGTGGGAAGCCAAGAGAGAGTGTGTTAGGTGGCAAGTCTTAAATCGACCGCCTCACTGTGTACGTCAGCTTGATTGACCGCGTTAGCAGTCAGCTGATACTCAGCGCAGGACTCGAATGTCCTGCAAGAACTAACTAGGCCCGTTCCTTTGCGGGATGTGACGATGGCCGATATGGAATGGGTGTACTGTTTATGTAAGTGACACTTTCAGTCCCTTTGTAAGGTCCCTTCCTCTTGTTTCTCCCCTTGATTAAACAACACAGACACTTCATACCCAAAGCATTGGGTGTAAAGTGATGCCCCGGGAACAATGCCCAATAGCCACAGGCAGTGGCTTGAATCAGACAGGACCGAAGCAGAAGAGATGTTTTGCACTCCTAATCCTGTGACTTTGGTTTGTGTGTGTGTGTGTGTGTGTGTGTGTGTGTGTGTGTGTGTGTGTGTGAGAGAGAGAGAGAGTCTGGGTGTGCGTGTGGATGGGTAAGTAATAATTTGGTTCCTTTGAGATGCAATTGCTATGACATTTATGTGTCTGGGGTGAGTGTGTCTGTGTGTGAATGTGTGTGTGTGTGTGGGTAAGTCAAAGCTTATGCATTTATTTGCACAGTCAAAAATGTAGAAAAGAAACGCCCAAAATAATTACAATAACTACAGTAATAAGAAAAAAGGCCTCCGGCACAGATTTAAGAAAAACACCACAGCCGTACGCGAGACACTGTTACATTCCCTGAGTCTATCTGTCTGAGGCGCAGAGAAAGGCTCTTCAAAATCACCTTGGAGGAGTCACAAGGGCCCTAGAGCGCTCAATACAGTTATAGCCCCGAAAATGCATTCATCCAAACTGGATCAATGTCTGATGAGGGTGGCAAGCGATAGAGAGAGCATGAGGAAGAGCAAGAGAGAGCGAGAGAGACAGACAGACAGACAGACAGAGAGAGTGGGAGGAGGGAGAGGGAGAGAAAGACAGGTACAGAGAGAGTGAGAGAGAGAGAGAGAGAGAGAGAGAGAGATGGTGGACTGTGGATATTGATAAAAGAGTTTAGAATGGCAGCGGTGGCAAAAACAGAATCAACGCTGACATCGACAATAGAAACAAAAGGAGAAGGAAGATGAGGTAAGGGGAAGGGAAAATAAAAAATGGGAAGCAGTGAGGCACAGAATAAATGTAGAGGATGCGCTGTAACGTATGTTCAGAAAATGTATGTCATATTTTGAATAGGTAATTTAGTTGCTATGTTCGAGATAAATCAGAACTTTCGAACTTTTCGCCGAGCATTGTCTCGTACTCTTTAGCAATCTTCCAATATTTCTCTCTCTCTCAACATTTGGCTTTAATTTTTTATTGCTTTCTGCAAATGTCTTGTTTTCAATGGCTCATCTTTTTTGATTTCAAAATGTCCTTTTTTTTTGCATTTTTTTCTTCTCGTTTTCACTTCTCTATTGTACTCTCCCTCACTTCCTCCCTCTCTCTCTTTACCTTTCTCTCCCTCTCTTCCTCCCTCTCTCTCTACCTCTCTCTCCCTTTTCTCTCAAATTGGATTAGTCAGACGCTGACTGTCTTTTATCCGTCATTGATCCCTGAGGCAAATATGGCGGAAATCAATGGAAATACAATGCTCTCTATCTTCCTCCCTCGTCACACACACAAATACAGACTTGTACACGCGCACACACTTTCGTACGTACACACACACAGGACATACACACGCACACACACGCACACACTCATTGATGCGCACACACATACACGCACGCACCCACACACAAACTCCTTCGCAAGCTTGCTTTCTTTCCTACAAACACACAGCCACAGCTCATCAGAAGCACACACACACACACACACACACACACACACACACACACACAAACGCAATCGTAAACACACGCACACACACACACATGTCATCGCCATCGCCAAAGCTGCCAGGGTATCTGGATGTCTTGGGTGGTCGTGTGCCAGACAGTTTTCAACCCCAGGCGTTGGCTTCCCAGCCTCTGATACATCAGATCCGCCCATTGCTCTGGCTCGTCTAGACAAACGCATGACTTCATGATCGATGGCCCCATATTTTCTCCCCGCCATGATTGAGTTTACCTTATATGAATCCAGCTATCGAGTGTCATTGGAGTTTGTAGCTGACACTTTCTTTTTTTTTCTTGGCGACGCTCCTATTGGGTGGTCTGGCGAATGACAGACGCGCCCTCAACACAGTTACAAAGAGAAAGGAATGGCGAAAGGAGGAGAAGAAAGCGATGGAGAGGTGATTTCCTACTGGTGTCTGAGAGAGTAATCAGACACCACCCTGAGTCTGCCGCTGTGGGGGGCTGGCATGGGGAGTGGACAAAAACAGCCTTTGCCATCAACTCTGGCACACAGGGTATTTTTCGTCATGTTGTTCGCACTTTTTGAGGGCAGTATTTTCTTTAATAAATAATTTGCAGTATAGTTTCTTGTAAGTTCCTGGTCACTGAGATAGCAGCTAAATGCTACAGGTTTCATTATGGTTTTAAGATCCAATTTATTTCCCCGTGCAATTTCTGCCCTCAATATGTTCCTCTCAGCGGTTCTCTCTCCGGGAACACCTTTTCAAAGATGAGGTTATGTATACAAATAATTGTATCATGTGATCAACAACTCACATGTGTATTCTCTGTGTGTAATTAAAAAAAAGTGTAATTTAATACATATGTTGGATGATCGTGCTGTTTTTTGCTGCTTTGAACCTAAGTTGACATTTGTTTCAAACGCCCCGCACAGTAGAGACGTTTGAAACACACATGCGGGACGAATGAAACAGCTTATTTTAAACAGAAACTATTGACCTTACTCTTGTTTTTATGAAACATACAGGACAGCATACTAGTGTAATCGTCATTTCTAAAATTTCACATAATTTCTCATAATATAAATAGGTCAAAAAAATCTGTCAAAAACAGGTTCGTGGGATAACTATCAAACGGAATGATGTCATTACGCAAGCTTTCCCGGGGTTGGTCAGTCTTGTGTGCTGAACGTAGTGACGAAATGTGACGTGTCAGACTTCAATGGTTTTCGAGAAAATCGCTGTGTTTCAATCATCCCGTGTTTCAATCGTCCCGTGTTTCAATCGTCCCGTGTTTCAATCGACACGGCTCTCCCCTACTTTACACCCCGATCCTCTCACCTCTAGCCAGGGTTACATCAGTGTATCTCTCCTCACTTTCTGCACACCTTCTTTTTGCTGTTGTGTACGTGCTTGTCGGACCGAACTCTATCTCTCTCACAGGCGCGCTTTCTCTCGCTCACTCTCTCACTATCTCTCTCACCCTCACTCACTCTCTCTCTCTCACTCTCTATCTCTCTCTCTTGCTCCCTCTATCGTGTTCAATCTCTCTCTCTCTAGCACACGCGCTCTCTCTCTCTCTCACGGTCTGTCTCTTACTCACTCTCTGTCTCTCTTTCTTTCTCGCTCTCCTTACTCAACTCAAGAAGTGACCCACTGAACCCACTCCGTCTCCACCCCAGGCACACACAACCCCCCGCCCCTCCCCCCCAGCAGCAGCAACCTAAAACCTTCAGTATGACTCATTCTGTGAAAGATCGCTCCCCTTCAGAAGTAATACACAAGAGTTGTGCCCCTTCACGGTTAGATTTGCTGCATGAAAAACTGTATTTATAGTAACAACAGTATCAATATTGCCATGGAGGACCGCTCAAATTCTGTCAAAAAGCTGGAGAGTTCTACAACTTAAGTTCTTCAACCTAACTGAATTTGTTTCCCCTTGTTTCAAAAGTCCATTTTATGTTAATGTATAATCTATATTTGCTCATTCATTGTACATTATCACTATAATAATATAGAAATGTCAAAAGATATGGTTAAGATTGAAATTAACCCTGAATAAATGTGTGTAACAGTTTCCTGAAGTAAATTGCACACTAGTAAATGGAAACTCACCTATGAAAGAAAATGACAAAGTGCTGCTCTTTTTTAGAACAAACAATAGAATATCAGAAAAAAGCAACCAAGCATGATGGAAAAAAGACACTGGACATTATTGAGTACACCCATGGATTTATTTGGTAGTTTATTAGAAGTAATCAAAAGAGCGATATTTTACTCCAATACGAAGAAAATACATGGAAATGTCATAAAACTATGGCCACAGAAGTAAAGTAGCAATGTCCCCAGCATGTTTTCACAAGTGGCTACACAACGTATGCGCGGCAGTTAACTTTTACAACTTCAATAAATAAATTTTTTCCTTCATGCCCCGCATTTAAGCAGCCATAACCTGCATGCGAGCTAAGAAAACCAGTGAAAAATATGACACCAGTTTATCACAGTAGGGAAATTATAGATTTACACAAGGTATTCATCTCCCATGTATGTTTGACACATTGGTGTCAAACATACATGGGAGTGAGAGTGGAGAGATGCAATGTTGCATCTCCCCACTCTCACTACCAATAGCAAGACCGTGTAAAAATACACTTTTAATAGATCCACGAAACTAACGGCATTATTGATAAATATCAAATCAGCTGGTTAAATTGTCCCTTTTAAATTTGTTTCAGGACAGTGATTTGACACGTTAAGGCCTATTGCCTTTTAATATTGAATTTATGAAGTAAACCACAAATCTCCCCCTTTGCTTTTGATATAAAGTAGATTTACCCAGTGCAAAGAAAAAGTAACTTTCCCCTCATAGAGACGGACCTCCAAATAGGCCACACCACCACAGGCTAACAATCGGGTTGCTCCCCAATGCCCTAGTATTTGCGGGCACTGAATTATTAACTTTTGTAAAACCACCAAAAAGCTGAGGTTGTATGAACAGCAAAGCTAAGAACCCTGGTCTTCAGTTTTATGACCTCTCAAGCAATAAAAAAGCCAATAATGTAAAGAAAGTAGAATAAGTCCAGTACACATTAGCGTACACATTACCAGTACAGGAAGCTCTTGGATCCTGAATCTACATACATCTAAGTATTTAAAACGAATATATAAGAGTCTATATCAGAAATGTCCATGTGTATTTGTTTAATTTACTTAATATCCCACCATGGAGCAATTCAAGACAACTCCTGATGGCTGAATAATTTACAAACGCAAACTAACTGCGTGAACTAAGTTTTATCTTTGATATTCAGACTTTAAATGCTAATAGCTTGCAAACGCTACAATAAAGATGGAAGATGGTTACATATTTGGAACCAGGATGGATGTGGATGTGCAGAACAAGATAGAGCCCATGATTGTGGCAATCGGTTGCCTTCAAAGTATATTGTTTCGATATAGCTTTTCTGGATATGTATGTGTCTAGCTCAATTTTGATGAAGCAGATTGGTGAAATAATCTTTCAAAATCCTTAAAAAAAAAATCTCAAACACTTGTCGAGACACTGTAAAGAAAAGTGTTTTTTCCTGAAATTACAAGGTGGAAAAGGGCACCAGACTCATGTGTACCGACTCCTATCTTCTAAAACCTCTCCTCTCAATGCCAATACTCTCTCATTACTCAGTATTACCCTCCATCGCCGTGTGTGTTTGCTCCAGCTTGCTCTTCATAAGCTTCAGCTGTCGGTCGACCTTCCGCCTCCGTCACTTGCCTCTGTTCCGCCTTGTGTTCTTTCGCAGTGGCTGTTGCTTTGGAAACCAGCCACGACACTTCCAAACATCGCAGTGCATTGGCAACAAATTACGGATAGTACACACTCAATTGTGTAGGCCTGTTTTTCAGAGGATATCTGATGGATGTTTAATGCAGTAATTACTTGACCTTTACCTGTCTACAACTTCTCAAATTCATTCTTGCTGTGGAAACAACACCAGCTTAAATAGACGTCCTTGCATAGAGATCGGATGAGCAACAACTGTACAAGTTAATTCCAAATGTTGTATTTATTTGAAACGTTTTGTAGGCGTATATATTAAGCAATACTATTGCGAAAAACAAAGCCAAGTTTTGCTTTGAGTTATAAAGATATAATATTGTTTGGTTTTTGTTTAATTTCTAAGTTAGTCGGCTGGTATATGGTATATTTAAAGTGAGAAATAACTTATTCGCCTTCTTATAAATGGCATATTTCAAGACAACCCCTGTTCCTTCCTACTACTTAGAATTCACAAAGCAGGCTGATATAGCTAGGCCTGAAATCCAATTTATTTTCATTTATTCAACTTGTCATTCAAAACTAAAATAGGTCAAAGAGTAACTGGTCAGTTAGGTATTGGGTTTTATCAGGCCTAATTTGTGACTACTTATGTCAACAAAATGAGGGGGAAGAGAGTGATAACAAACATTGAATCGAGATAAATCTAAATTAAACTTCCCTACCTTCCTCCCATTATAGGGCCTCTGTTATCTATGACAGACAGGCTGAATATTGTTGTTTGGGTCCATGTGTATGCAGATGAGGTGTGCAGGTGTTTGTTTGTGTGTGTGTGTGTGTGTGTGTGTGTGTGCTCTGGTGTACACCCTCCTGCAAATAAACTCATCATTCAAAGCTATTGCAGTTGATGTAAACCAGATGAGAGGCCAAAAGGTTCCCGGTTGTCTATTGTCTTTTACATCCAGAACGTAAATCCGAGGGACGGGATGGAAAGGGGCACTTGGTTGTGATTTCATCAAACTTATATAGGGCCAATATACAGGAATGGGACTGCTGGACGTGGACATATCTCAAATGCAATTACGTTGTGTTTGTCATCACTTCACTGAAGCTTTTTCACCATAAACATAAACAACATTAAATAAACATTTCACATCATTGCTATAGCTTTGCAATGATCACCTGCACAGCATGTGAGTGTGTGTACGTATGTGTGGATGTGTGTGTCTCATGCCCCTTTAATTAGCAGCCCATGGGGCGACGGCATCTTGAGCCCACACCAACCCTCTGCCTGTCCGGGTGATCATTTGAGG
>JAOPJL010000112.1:12812487-12823800 GCA_027123545.1 Trisopterus esmarkii
GTGTGTGTGTGTGTGTGTGTGTGTGTGTGTGTGTGTGTGTGTGTGTGTGTGTGTGTGTGTGTGTGTGTTGGAGAGAGGAGGAAGAGGAGAGAGGAAGGGAGGAGAGGGAGGAGAGAGAGGAGGGAGGGGTGTGGGGGGGGGGGGCGTCAGCGAATCAGAGCGAGAGAAACAGCACGTCGGCTCTATGTGCACGAGGGAACGCAGGCTGTCACCTCCCCTCCGTCGAGCTGTCAGTTGACAGCCACACACACGCAAAGGGCTCGGGATTTAGCTGTTGCAGATTGAGCTGTTAGTAGATATGTCCCGCAACGTTTTAATTGCGACCGGGCGAAGCCAGATACCTTCAGCGCAATAGACGTCAGTGAGCTCTGTGGACTGACCTCAAACACGCAACGTGACGGGCGCTTAAACGTTGGCTAGCTGTAGCGGCTAGTAGTTAGCTTAGCTAGCTGATGAACGGAGCTTTTCCAGCTGCAAGGACTGCGCGGTGAGGTGCTCGCGGTGCCTCCGTAGCCGTCGTTCGTCTCACGGGCTAGCTTGCTTGCTATCGAAGGTCAGGGAACAGTGAGGATCGGGTTGGAGCTACCGTAATGGTAGCAATCTCCATGGCACTTTTAGGCTGTAGTCCGAACGTAATTAGAGTGCATGCATCATTGACTAGGTTGTAATCGTGACTGCCATCGGGGGTTCTCGGTGTGCTTAAAAAAAATATATATAATATTTTGCATCTCGGTGATTAGCTGTGTGGCTATCTGCCTTGGCTAACGGCCACTCGGCGGTGGCTCGCCTCGCTCGGCTGCTGAGAGCCCGGAGACAAGTCGAGGAAGGAAGCGGTGACTTGTGATGTGGGCTGGGGTGAAGTGGCGAGCTGTTCAGCGAACGTAAAAGGGCAGTATTAGCCGAAGTAGATTGGATTCTAGTTTGTCAGGATAGGGGCATAGCACCAGTGAGAAAAGATCGGATTAAACACAAATCAGGACACTTGTAATAGCTAGTTGGCTTAATGAATAGTGTCTCTATTCGTTGAGACGGGAGCTGTAGTCATTCCCAGTAGACGGAGAAAAAGTCACGCAACGATATTCTATACGGGCTCAATAATCACACATTTTACTGCTCTGAAAGATGGCTTCGGCGAGTGCTATTGTCGCATCTATTGCGAGTAAAACGAAGACAAAGAAGAAACACTTCGTTGCCCAAAAAGTGAAGCTTTTTCGTGCCAGCGACCCTCTGCTCAGTGTGGTGATGTGGGGAGTCAACCATTCGGTAAGTCAATCCGTGTTCCAACATATTTTGCACGTCGGTATTTTAGAGAGACAAACGTTTAGCCTATCCTACCCGCTGGTCGGCTTCTGGATCGTGGTACAGCTGTTGACAGACCCATCTTACTTGACTGCTGCTGTCATAAGGATGCACCGCTTTCAAATGCAAATACTACCATGGCCGTGTGATCTCAGCTTCTCACGGTCCATATGTGACTTTGTGATGTGTTAATTAAACGCGGGTCAGACTTGTATAAACTGTATATCATTAAGAATGATTTCAACGTGTTGGCTAAAAGATGTGTGCGTATTAGAGCTTCTTATTGGCTTCCTGTTGTGCATATGTAGGATAAGCTCCCCGGCCCGGACCCTGTCATTTTTCCATGCAAAAGAGCTTATCTCTACTCACTGTCTCTTCCTTGCTAAACACGGACACAGGGCTTCCACTCAGGCAGAATGGATCCAAATATTTATTTCAACCGCCAATGCCCTTCCTCGTCGGAATTTTACCGAATCCAAAATGTAGAGCAAGACCCTTAAAGTTAAAAGACCACCTTCATAATTGGAAAACCGACAAACCAATCCTCTAAACATAGCTATAATATATAAACTATGTGTTACAGCCTTATCTTATTGTAATATTTTTAGATAGTTTATGTTATTGTAATGTGTTATGTGTTGTTTCATTTTGTACATGCAAAATGAAGCAACACTTGCAGCATAATTTGCAATTACTATGGATATTACAAAGTATATGTAACAATTTAACACACTGACCTGACTTAGTTTAGATGCATTGAATATGCATCTTTTAGAGAGTAGAGATATTCTTGTTTATCACTGTTGTAGATCCCTGGTTTTAATTACAGAAGTACACACTGCATATTTGATTTAGGCCTAATAATATCACAACACTGCCTACAGATTTATTGGCTCTAAGCAGATAGGTTAGGTCCATTTTCAAATGGTGTTTGATCTGGATGTTTCAGCATTTGGCCCTTTTTAAGAATTGCTTTATTGGCACTTGTGGTGCAGACCAAAATGTTTCTTTGCTTAAAAGCATATATTGGCAATCAACTCTGTCTGCATGGCCAATAACAAACCAGGCTGTTGAGGAATACAATCCTTTGCAATTTCAGCAGCGCAACATGTTCAAACTATTCTTTGATTGCATAACACAGGCCAAGGCGTCCTCCAGCATATTCTCTCATGCCTCTCACTACCATGCCTGCTTGAGTTATGTTTTTTTGTTTGCTAGTACCATAGTTCTGAAGTAATTTTCTTTTCAATGTCAAACCACCAACAACTAATACTTGATCAGCGTGGGATTTATTTTGTGCTACAAACTACCATTGATGTTGGTTGAAGGTTTGGATGGGGATATTAACCCTGTTACACTTGTGTTTAAGTAGCCCAGAAGTCATGGAATGCTTGTTAAAGCAATAGCACAGACCTGTGGAAATACAGTTGCGCACAGATCCGTCTTGGACTTTGCTACAACTGTTCCTCCCTATCTCTGGCTGGGGGACCAATGACATATGAAAACGATCCATGGCATTGCATGGTGTTGCGGCTACATGATTGTTAACCGCTGACACAACGGGAGAGCTTAAACAGTCAGAAGTCAAAACAAGAGATTGTTTCAGGCATATGCACGTGTTTCATCACTGTTTTGGAATACTGCCAAATTTCCAATTTCCAACAATACTGCTATGTTTTGTCCTCATGGCCTTGCTTGTCGGAAGCTTTAAAATCAGAAGCTGCTTACTATTAAGACTTTAATGCCATAATGGAGCAGCTGACTAATTAACAATGCTTCACACTTTACCATTAATACAGACTTGTAGATGTTTGGCACTGTTCAACAGGCATGCATAAATTATTATGTTTAAGAGAATAATGTTTTAATAGCAATCCCGAGTTTTAAACTCTGAGACCTAGTGGGTGGTAGGTAAGCCTTCATGGAATTGTGAAGAAACCTCTATCTATTGGCTCACCAGCTTCCTACTATGGAGAAAGACTAGGCTGTGAATTGACATACACATGCGTCATCCCTCAGCTACTCTGTCTCAATACAATTTCCTTCATTTGGCCCCCAGCCATTCCTCTGGAGGTCATTGCCCTGAATTTCCATAGTATGACACCTGGGGCAGTGACTCTAATGACCTCACCTCTGCAGAGCCCAAATACCATTGTGCTCCTGATATATTTATGTTTTTAATATTTAATATATATTTTTGTTATAGATATTACTATATTGGGGTTATGTGAAGCAGTGACCTCCAGCGTAAGCTAAGGTTGAACACTGAGGATTTAAGTCTGCAGTACTGAAATAGATTGAGCAAACCAGTGCCATACGGGGATTCTTGTTTTGTCGGCAGCCAGACACATAAACATTGCATTCTGTGAAATGGGATGACGATACAGTGATTATGAATTGGTCCCGGTCTTGTTGGAAAGTGGCAGTAAACCCTCTGTTGCTATAAATACATGAATGAATTAAATAATTTTCTAATGTTTTCTCTGCACAGTGTGAAATGAGTGAACATGTATTCTTCCCTGTTATAATTTGGAGTGTCATGTCGTATTGGATATGGCACACACACATGTTTTTATTTTTTATGTTTTATTGCAATGTTGTATCACAAGCAAAGTTCTTCCTCTGTGCTATAAGGAACAAAAGAATAAATACATTTGCCCTCTTATAACACAGCAAATTGGTGATCTGTTGAAAGTGATTATATGATGCAAACACCAGTTGATTTTGTGCCAATGCCAACTAAACCAAACCAAAGCGGAAAATGGAGAGTGCTGAGCTAAGCTTTAATGAGTCATCAAAGCATGTGACCCCTGCACACATTTCACTGTGAAAAATTAACCTGCCGAGCCCAACAATTTCCGCTGTGTAAAGATGGACCCTCCAGATGTAAGCGCTATATGTATTAAGAGACTCCAAACGGCTCAGAATGAAGTTCAACTTTCCCTTTTTTGCAGCGAGTGGTCTGCTACTGTGGAATGGCTTCCTACATACCGGAGGAAACGGGGCACCTTTGTTGCAGAAATGGTTGTACAATGGTCAATTTATCACAATTAAGCCCAAATGTCTTGCCTCCAACACGGGTCACAAGTGTATGTGGGAATAGTCTGAGTATTATTTTAGAGATTCCTCAGACTTCATCAGGAAACCTTTCCATGTTGCACTGACTAAAAACTATGAGGCTCAGGGTGCTTTTTTAGCCTTTTTTAGTGCTGCACTGGGAGGAAAAGAAACATGTCAGAATGGATGCCACTGTTGGGTCAGTTTTCTGTGTGGTTGGTGGGCTTAAACACAGGCTTAGGGCATCTACCATATAATCCTAACAATCAGCTTGTTGGCTCCTGCGTTTGACCTGCTGTCAGGTTGCCCTCCTCCTCTATCCCGTCCAGTTGACCTGGTCATCAAAGACTGGTTCTTTAGCAAGCACTGATCATTGTATGAACTGAGCAGTGCTGTGCTTTTAAAGTAAGAATGTCAATCTTAATATTTAGTTTGAATTAAAAGGCTATTTTGGGTAGCACAGTGGCTATGTCAAGTCATTCTTTTAGACGTTGTTTATCGACATTCATAACTCAGCTAAACCGTCATCTGCCAGATTCTTTGATTATGTCTGGCAAAGCTTTTGCTGAGTTTTCTCTCTCTCTCGCGCTCTCACCCTCTTTCCCTCTACCTCTCCCTCTGACTCATAGTAGGCTGTGACTATGTCTTTTTGATTGCATAATAGGGGATTCTATAAATATCCAGTGGATCAACCTAAAGCTAATATGTGATGAATACGGGTATGAAGAACAGAAGACGGCCATTGGCTCGGCTCACATAAGACCTCATTTCTCATCGTGACCGTCAGTCTGCCACAGCGTTCTACCCCATGCGTGGCTTTATATTCGCTGCAAAGTTCTGCGCCTTTTTAAATATGTCGCAATGGAATTGCAGGGTATTCCTCTTATAGTTTTGTGTGTCACTAATAGGCCACCACTGCATTTATTTCTGGAAGAAATGACTAGCCAAAACAGCTTGTTGATGGACCTGTTTAAGATGTTACCATTGACAACAGGAAAAACATTAGTCCCTGATGAAAAAGGGAACCCCAAGAGAATTAATGACGCACACACCAAAATTTGGTTACTGGATACACTGGAATACACGCAGGCGCTTATGTGCACGTTTAAACACATCTGAAGACAAGGGTGCTTGTGGTATGTAGTATGCTGCATGCTAATGATTTCTGTGCTGGAGGGCTATGTCTTCTGCTGGGGCCCCCTTTCTCTCTTGTCCTATTCAACACTGCTGTTGGAGGCTGAATGGGAGGCTAGTATGTGTAGGAGGTGCTGACAATGACGGCCTCATTTTGCAAGCCTGACTTTATTTGTTCATAAATCTTCATCGGTTCATGCATTAATTGGATTGGCGGGTGCATTAGTCTGGTAATGTTGGGTTTGACTGAATTCAGCCTCGCACAGAAAGCGGACTGTCTCTGGACTGGAGCTTAATAAGCAGTCGGTTGTCACTGTGATTCAAGTGGTTGTCACAAGCACATGGTTGCACAATATGTATATTTAATAGACATTGAAAGTGTGATAGTGCTAGGGTGATACAATGCTGCATGTCTTTTAAAACCTGTTCGCCCCATTATTTAACAGAGATTGACAGGTTATTATGTTAAAGCAACCTCATTGCCCCAAATCTCGAAGATCATTTCCTACTGATGATCCATTATTCATACTTGAGTCAACAATGCAATGTGGTTTGGGCCATGCTTGTGACCCTGCACGTCTTTGCAATTCCAATAAAGTTTGGATGTAATGGGCAGCTGTGGTCCCATTCACACATAGGAGTGCACATGTACAAACACGCACGCACGCACACACATGTGCACACACATGTGCAGGTTTCCACTGCCATGTATTACAGTCTAAAGTTCAGTCCAGTTTCCAAATTTGAATATCTCCATAAGTATCACTCAGTGTGGCCATCACTGTTATCAGTTAGCATAACATTAGTTGCAGATGATACTCAGTAACACTCATGAGTTGTATATCACTGTAGCCAAGGGAGACCCTTTGTACATATATTTGTATACTGAATTGAAATTTGATTTCATGATATTCAATCACCTAAGTGTTAATCTTAATTAGGAACACCTGGATTGTTTTCCAACACTAATCTTAAGAGTGCCTTTTACTCTTTATAGTATTTATTTTACCTTTCAGATGAGAAACTCCCTGTTCTGACTCTGTCAGACTCTGTGTTTGACGTCCACACCCACCTCACCATTCTTCTGCTGTGTTGGCAGTAGAGGGTTTGATAAGAAGGGGCATATTTTTCTTTTATGCAGGGTGTATCCACATCGCAACCTGCAATGAATAGTCCAGGCCCGACAACATAGAGGAATGATGTAATGGCATTGTCGGACAACACGAAGGTCAAGTCCCAGCTCGATACACTCCACACAATGCAATTGCTGTCAGAATGTGTTCCTTAACATTTGATGTTGAGGTTGAGCCCAACTTCATGGGAATGGATATCGAATGGAGTCCAACATTGTGCTGCAGCCCATTTTGCATATAATTAAGTCTTCCCTACCAGCAAAGTCATATTGTGACTTTGCTGGTAGGGATTTTGTGATTGAAACTAAAGATCTAGCCAGCAAAAGTTCTAAAATTCTATTAACAGAGTTATTACAACTCTACAACTTGGTGACCACATGAACCAGCATGCTTTTTTCTGGAATTGTGTTTTTATGGTTATCAGACAAACTGTTAAATTAGCCTAAAAGGTTTTCAGGTTATCGGAATAAATGCAAGCTCTGTTGCTGCAGAAAGCATGGGGAGAGTTAAATTAGGGCTTAATCAGCCTATACCTCACCAGGAGCGGTCAACAGATTGTGCCCACAGCTTTGAATCAGCATTTCCTTTACAGCGGTGCAGCGGTTTGTCTATTGTGATTATGGTTGTAATAATTAGATGGATGGAGAACGTTAACCTTCTCATCCAATCTAGTCTAAATTATTACTTGGTTATGACTACTTCTGATGTTATTCTTATTCACATTTATCATTGACTTTTTGGGTCGGGGACCTGGGTGCATTTTCACAACAAAGAGGACCTATAAAATGATTCTATCATGTACGTATCAGGCACACCGCAACTAGGTACGAGCCCAACCCACTTCCCCTCGGAACTGAAAAGTAAAAGCTCATTCGTTTGGCCTCCATATTACTGTGCTCTTATTTCAACACAATCGTATCAACATGGCCATGTGGGGAAGCATCAATCCCTCGGCGTCGGGAGAGATAGTGCTCTTTCACGCTGCTGACGGAGCATGCTTACCACACACACACAATCACACACTCACACTCGCACACCGCCTTCCTGTCCGACCAACCACCGCTCGTGCTCACTCGACTCTGAGGCCGGAAAACCTGTCTTAGTCACTATTGCGACAAACAGGACGTAGTGGTGTTAAACTTGGCTGGGTTGGGGGTGGGGGGGGCTGATAGCTGGAAGGGAGATTAGGGTTTATGTCGGCTAAAGACTAAAACACAACTCGAGAGCTGTACTTAAGAAGCCCTCAAGAGGGGAATGATATCGGCATTGCCCCTTGGATAAGAGGCCTTTGTGATTTGCCCGGCACTAGGATGAGTTTTAATTTACATCAGGACATGATCTTCAGAAAATGTTTTCTTTTACTGTAGTCAAGCATATTGTTGTAATTATTTCCATAGGTTCCATAACAGTTCTTGCTTAGTATTCCTTTTGAATGGGGATTATACAAGCTATTCAGTGGTTGGTTATGTACCCTCTTTTGATAGTTGGAGATGGCTTTAGATCCATCTACAAATGGCAGATGAAATTAACATGGGGTTGTATGTACTAATGTTAGCATGTTTGATGCTAACATTAGTTCTACTGCATTCTTGGTAGACTAGGCTGTACGCTGCAGTCTTAGAACTAGTACTTTTCCATCTGACATCTAAATTATTGGTATCAACAGCAGTGTTTTGAGAAGTTCCTGACTTATTTCTTTTGGACGTTAAGATCATTATGCTGTGGTGCTCCACAACAATGTAATGGAACTCGTGTCTGGGGAGATTCCATGGTATGTTCTGCTTTCTCACTTAATTTCGAAACCTGATATGTCCTCCATTATATATCCCTGTTTAACAAGAGGAAAATGTGTAGTAAATAATAATCTGGTTTATAAATTGTTTATAATAATAATGTTATAAATTAATATTTGCATTAGCATGTAGATATAGAGCATATATTGCATATGTACTGTACTACACGATGTAGCCTCAGTGTGTGAGGCTGTTTGTAGATGAATGTGGTAACACCAGTCATTGTCTGTGCCTTTCTCTCTGTGAAACAAAGCGTTGTTGTTCAGGTGACATCTCCCTATGGAGCGCCTAGTACACAGAATGCATTGCTTCCACAGCTTGACTGTGACATTGACGCCTGTCACACTAGGTCACTATGATGAGATGCCTAGATATGACAAGCGGCCACTTGAATCGTCTGGTCACTCCCATTCTAGAGTGGTCACACGTCAGCATGACCATCTCTGGTTGGTTTGTTCTCCCTTTCTTTCCATGTCTGTCTGCACTGGTAATGTAGCCTAGGGGAACCAAAGACCTAGGGACTTAAAGTGCTACACCTCTGAGGAGATTGCTTGAAGACAACATTAATGTAATTGATTATGCACAATTTGGGTTTTAAAAAAGTATCTCTCCTTGAAGACAATATTGTGAAGGCAGCCTAGGAAAAATGCATCTAAATTGGCTAAAAGGGGGAAATCCATGGACTGCAAACACTCAATTGGATAAAACCATAACATTTTGCACATGTAGCAAGAACTATGTTGCATCATGTGATTTCCTAGGCATGGAGATCAGCTCGGTGGTCTCCCAAGGTCATCCAATCAGCTGGAGTTTTGGCAGCCATACGGCTAGATATAAAGCAAACCTGATTCTCAAACGTAAAGTAAATACACGGCACATGTGTAGCCGCTAGACTTTATCGCACTCGAGATTACATGCATGTTCTAACGTAACGTTTACACTGCATCTCAAGGACTACACTCAACCTCTCCAACGTGTACGACAGATGCTTTCATGATCAGTCAGTCAAATCAGTCGGTCAGGCAGTCGGTCGTGCTCATGCCCCTGTCCCACGCCATCTGCTGCGGAGCTCCTGCAGCATTACAAGCCCTCGGTGCATCCCTGACGGCCCAAGTATTGGCACCATCTTCTAAAGCAGCTGTTGCAACAGTGATGTGATAGCCCCACTTGTCCCACTGCCGAACTGTATTGGCTTTGAGGAATGCCGAGCTAAAAGCTCACTTGGCACTCTATTGCAAGTGCAGTTCACCAACTGCCTTTTTTTCCTTTCTATTAATTTAACCTGAAAGTCATGAAAGAGGTTCTGGAAGATATTGTTTTGCTATCCTCAAGCACTTATAGAAGGACTATGCTAGTTTCTATCAACAGATTGCCAATCATTGCAATGGCTTTTCAATGCAGATGTTGAAATGCATTCAGTTAGGGGGACCTATGTAAAGAAAATGGCAAACAAAAGAGTTTACTTCTGTGTGTTTCTTTTTTTTTCTTTTTTTTTTTACTTACTATGGCAGTTTCAGTTTCACTACTGCTCCCCCCCCCCTTCCTCCTCCATCATCCATCATTTGTAGACCCTCTAGGGAACCAATGAGAAGGTTACAAAGCAGAATGTGCCCGACTGCTCATGTCCAGAGGGATAGTTTTGAAAGTGTATTTTTGAGCCTGGGTGCGTTTACAAAATTACAGACTTGGCTAACTTACCACTAAGGTGTAGTCCCTAAGTTTGGGATCCTATTTGTCCTGCTGTGATAGTAGTGATGAGTCGCTGTGGTAAAAAGGAGCAGAGAAAAGCGTTACAGCAGTGTGTGCTGTGCGAGCCAACAGTAATTGGAAACCTCTGCGATGTAATCTGCTCTGCAACCTAGGTGTTGGGAGCTATTAATGACTTATGAAAACCCCTAGGGTCGGCCTTACCTTGTCCGGTTATGAGTGCTTATTTATATTTTTCGGTTTTTATTATATTTCAGAGAAAAATATTTGACTGTTAGAAATAGCTACATATAAAATAATTTAAATGATCATGGTTCTGCTTGAGGGTAGACATGAACATGCATCGTGTAATTTGGAGACAATTGGTAACATATTGTTAAACTGAATTGTCCGAGGTGAACCATTTGGCAAAGCAGAAGTAGTTTAATTTGTGGAAACATGAACTCCATTGAGAGTGTAATGGTGCATATTGAAAAATGTTTTGTCAACACAGCACAAGATGTATTTCAGGATCTTCTTAGGTGCTGCAACAAAACATTTTGTTAAAAATCCATTTATTTAACATCTGACAGTATTCACTTGATTGATAATAAAAAAGTAGTTTTATGGCCAGAGGTGCGCAGCAGTATGAATTAATCAAAACAAATCATTGTAAATATATGAAATAACATTTAAAATGGATCTCCCAGTAAATAGTCTCTGCCTGCACACACACTATAGCTGCTTTCACATATGGACGTACATGCACATATTCTCCGTATATTCTACGCATGTGCCATATATGTGAATAACAAATCCTTGGACCTCCTGAAAAAATACTACCCCAGAGGTAGTATTTTCTCCATAGGAAATGCTAATTGACCGTTTGAGTGGGCGTGTTGATGACGCTTCGGTCTACGTTCGGTCTGCATGTCATTAAGTGGCACCCGCACCCTAATCGATAATCAGCCTACTGCCTTTTGTTCGCTGAAATGGTTTAAAAAATATTTTAATTGGGCACTGCTTTTCAGAGTGGTGAACGCTAAATGATAGGTCTTATCGTAACCTTCAAAGTACGCATTATGCAATCAATGAACTCAAATACATGAGTTCACAGCTGCACACGTATATAGCAAATTAATTTTATTATTATGTTACACCTTTCCTGCTGTCGGCTCCCAAACCGTAGTCGAGGAGCACAGGAGGAACAT
>JAOPJL010000112.1:13033626-13049759 GCA_027123545.1 Trisopterus esmarkii
ATATTTACAGGGTGTATGGGGTCTGATGAAGAGCTGATATAAAGTGGTAGTTATAATGTTGTGGTATTATTATATAGTAGATATTTCAAGCTCTGAATGATACAAATCGAAGTTGTTGGATTTCATAAAACAGAATGGACATGCCGTACTATTCATCGTTGAAGGATACAATTTCATTCTGCAATTGTAGCCTAAGTCTACACTTCCTGACCTTCAACCGGTGTTTTTTTCTCAGGCAATTTAAGTCCTGTAATGTCCAAACCAAAAAGTTGAAAGTAGAGACACAACAAGTGGTTGTTTATCGTAAATGAAAGCGATAAAGGGCTACAAGCAAGGTTCACGTGTTAAAGTGTTACGGTGCAGGACAGCTATAATTAACCAGAAAATGCAATACGTTTATTCATAGGATCGCGTTGGGGTTCAAACCCTGTTCACTCAGGCTGGTCATATCTGCAGCTTGTATTTAGCATAAGACACTCTTGCAACTCCAGAATCATCATAAGACAGTATTTTTGCCTGGTTTGTCACACGTACCTCTCTGCCCGGTGTTTTTTGTGAATGCAGGAGGTCCTTTGCAGAATACAATTTCAACCTCAATTCGACCCTTTAACTATACAGTCAGTCCTTGCATGCAAACCTTTCGCGACTCGGAACCATAGAAAAATCGTACACTTGCTTTTTGTATTTTGCTTAAGCATTCACTCCGCCCCGTCACAGAACTGCCAATGGCTTGCGTGGTTCCTTTTTGTCTCCCCGCAGACACCGTAGTCCAGGTATTTGCCCCAATTTGAGCCCACGAAACAGTGACTTTGAATTGGTACTGCAACCGTACGTACTACATCTACAACTAATCGACTTAGTCAAAAAAGGTGTTTATTCCAATACTTTGGTTTCAACAGCAAAACACATCCTATTTGTGATGGATGGTGGGGACATGGTAAAATAATTTAGGGATGGTTCATGGAATCAGAGGATTGCCATGCCTGCCCTCAGGCTCCATCTAGTGGCGACTAAGTGATCCACCCATAAGTATATATAATAAAAAATGGTCCATGCTATTATCTCCTCCAGACGGGACTAACACCCTTCTCATCGGGATCCCTAACAAGAGTAACAGCCAGAGCCAGAACAAAACTCAGGACCATGGTGCCTGAGTTTGGGGCCGTCTGTGCTGCTGTCCCACGCCTGTGGAAGGCCCTCTGACACATTGAGGGCACCACAATCCCCTCAGCAGGGAGCTCGTCTCGACATTGAACATGCGTGTCTTTTTCTCACCCGATGGTGGCGCTGCTAAGATACAAATCGTCCAAATGTGTGTTCCCTTGGAAGAACCTGCTAAAAATTTTTTGTTATCCTGGTATGATCAATTGGCGTTTAAACAGGAACGTTAAACGGAATGCTTTCAATTGCCGGGGTATTTTACAACGTGAGTGAAACACTAATGCGCACTATAGGCATTGTTATTATTATTATGTTTACAAGAAAAACTAAATGATAGCCTATCTAGCTAGTAAGCTATTTTTTAATTTACAATTTTTACAATTTCTTTACAACAATTACAAACCAATCTTCGGAACACGACTTCATGTAAATAAAGGCTTTTCTACCCCCACTGTTAATTACACTAATTAATGTTAATTACACTGGTAATTAATTCGACTCCACTTTTCCTAACCAACGTCATTGCGATTACAATTTTTCAAAGATGGGACTACAACAAGCGCTCTTTTGATGCGTTCTTCTCGTAGGCCTATTGAATTAAATGTGGTTATCGCCAACAGTGAAAATCACTTAGGTCGGATTTGGCAATCGGGAATATTTGAGGCCACTTGAATCCCAATTCATCCGTGGAAAAAAAGAAGAGGCTCAATTTATGTTGATGTTGAAATTAACTGCCCCCAGTAGTCTTTCTTAAATGTGAAGTCAGCATTTTATTTTCTTATGGTGTATATTGTGTGCTTACAAACCAGCAATACATGAATTAATTTCTGGAATTGGTATAAAATATTATTAATTGTATGTATTTTCTTCTTTTCTCTTCTGCTTTATTACCGCGTGAGTCTCTCATGAGTCTTCGCGTAGAGGCGGTAAATTTCGTTGGTGGACAGTTTATTTAAATATTTAATATAAGGATTATGGGATACCTTTCCTCGTAAAGGTTGGCCTGGAGTAACCTATGCTAAAGAGCGTTAAAGGATGCATCGAGGCTCCTTACCAGGGTACCAAGCCGTGGGAAAGGGTGCCGAAAAGGTTACGCTACACACTTCTGTACTTTTCTTTTGGGCCATCGCCAGTTTGCACCCCTGCAAACCGTATTAAACACTAACAAAATAAGAGAGCTTGAGAAGTCTGAAATATGAAAGATAAAGACTTTATTATCACTCGTGAACAAGAACAAAGCCTGAGTTAGTTTGCAAAATAACCAAAGAACCACTCCCGACCTCTGCCTATATGCTCCATTCTGTCCATCCATCATCCATCATCCATACGTCATTAGCTCATCGAATGCATTCTTCCCTTATGTGGAAATCTTCTGTACTTACAGTACACTCTTACACTGCTAACCATGTGTTCCCTAATTCTCCTCTCGGCTCACAGCCTGTATCTCACTATTTATGGAACATGCTAGCAACACACATTAAACATGTCAAGCTTGGGGCTGCTCCATCGGCCAACCTCACTCCTTCACCTCGGTTCTTGACAGCCATAATGGTAGCATACTACAGCTGTACTGGGGGAGAGTGGTAACTGTCATAAAATATAAATTTTGAGCTGGCCTCTGCCCTTGTCCAACTTGGCGCCGTTGGGGTCATTCATGGTGACCTGAAGCCTGAAAACGTCATATTGACAGGACAGGACACTCAAGTCAAAATCATCAACTTCAGCTTATCCTTCCATGTGTCCAAGGCAAAAATTGACCACAATTTTGGGGACCATCTGGTACAGGTGAGTAACTGACCATCCTGACCTGGTTGGTTCCTATTGGTTACTAATTAGAATGGTTGCTAATTTCCAATCTTTCTTTCATTTCAGATCCGCAGAGGTCATGCTGGGTGTACCATTTACAGGCATGATTGATATGTGGTCCGAATTGTTAATTCGCAAACCCATTTATCCCGGCTACACAGAGTATGATATCGTAAGTCTAACAGTGTATTTCAAAGTAAAAATACCAAAAATCTGAGTCTGTGTGGATCATTGGAAAGATTTTTGAATCCCTGAACAATGATAATATTCTCCCACAATAATCCAGTGGTTGATTGCTAACAGGAAGGATGTGTTTTGTTGTGTTTCATGGGGCATACATCATACAGACCCATGGTGAGCTTCCTGGTGCTATGCTGGACCAAGGCATCAAAACCCCTTTGTGCTTGACCAAAGGATCGCTCTGGTGACTCAAGGTATCACTATGTGTCTGTCTGTCCACCTGTCTTACAGTATCTACGGGTCATTATAACTTAACCAAAACAGAGGCTATTTTCCAGACAAAACGGGAGTATGAGAAGAGTACGAGGAGCAAAGGGCTCAAGAATACTGGCCCAGATCGTTCTTTTTCACCTCCCTGGAGGAGGTTGTCGAGGTAGGTGTTGATCCATTCACGGTGTAGACTTAAATGCTTTGGCCATGTTGTGTCCCATCTTCTAAATCACTTCACTTCAAACCTGAAGGTAGGATATCAGGGCAACCAACCTATCCCGCCCAGATTCACAGACGTGAATCTGGGCGGGTTGGAGAGGATGCTCCATCTGGACTGTAACCAGCGCCTCACACCACACACTGCTGGAGCATCCCTTCATCAGATTCCCTGATGAAGGTCCAGCTATGGTCTAGCCCTGCATCAGCTGCCCTGAGCCCAGAGTGATCCAGCCCTGCAGCAGCTTCCCTGAGCCCACTATTGTCCAGCCCTGCAGCAGCTGCCATAAGCTCAATGTGGTCCAGCCTCACAGCAGCTGTCCTGCGCCCATTGTGGTCCAGCCCTGCAGAAGCTGGACTGAGCCCATTGTGGACCAGCCAAACAGCAGCTTCCCTGAGCCCATCATGGTCCAGCCCTGCAGCAGCTGCTCTGAGCCCAGTGTGGTCCAGCCCTGCAACAGCCTTCCTGAGCCCACTATGGTCCATTACTGCAGCAGCTGCCCTGAGCCCAGTGTGGTCCAGCCTCACAGCAGCTGTCCTGAGCCCATTGTGGTCCAGCCCTGCAGAAGCTGGACTGAGCTCATTGTGGACCAGCCCTGCAGCCTACCTGGGAGCCACACACCTTCTGTGTCAGAGGAACAGAAGGAGGCCCCAGTAGACAGCAGAGTGGCAAAGGGTAGGTGTGCCATTCGCTCTCCAATCCTTCCTAGATCCGCTATTGCGTTGCCTCCTAATATAGTACTTGTCAACATTCATGTGGTCCTGGGCTCATGCACTGCTTTATTGTCTTTTTATCATTTGTTGATGTGAATTATGATATATTCAAAATCTTTTCTCTTGATTATTGATTTGACAGCACTGCATCCATACCTTCCGCTTCCTATGGGGTTGTCACATGTCTGCGGGGTCCTTGCGTTGCTTCAACATGGGACCATAAAAATCCCTTTACGTCTACTCATGTTTGTGTTTTAAACTAAGACATAAATTTCCTGTTTTGGTGTCATTAAAAAAAAAAAAAGCAGAAGCAGTACAGGGGAAAAGCAGAAGAATTGCAGGGCAGAGTAAAGAGGTTCTTCAAGTCGTGTTGAGGTCCTTCTGCTGCTGTTGCTTTGCCCATGGGGACCTGGACTAACTGGTTCACACATGGACCAGCCCAACAGCAACTGCTGGCCTGAGTCAAGTGTGGAACACCCCAACAGTTGCTGCCCCGAACGCAGCGTGGACCAGCAAGCTGCCCTGAGCCCACTGTGGACCTCCCCAAGGGCCCTAAGCCCACTGTGGACTACCCCAATGGCCCTAAGACCGCTGTGGACTACCCCAATGGCCCTAAGACCGCTGTGGACTACCCCAATGGCCCTAAGACCGCTGTGGACTACCCCAAAGGCTGCTGCCCTGAGCCCACTCCAAGGGCCCTGAGCCCACTCCAAGGGCCCTGAGCCCACTGTGGACTACCCCAATGGCCCCGAGCTCACTTCACAAGGCTCACAAGGGCTGCTGCCCTAAGCCCAGTGGACTACCCCAAGAGCTGCTGCCATGAGCAGTGTAGACTACCCAAAAGTGATCGTTTTTTTTTGTCCAGTATTTTATGTGAATTTATCCTGCATTGTACTGTATCCTGTCTGGTATGTAGTATTTATTATGAATCTTATGTGTTTTTACCTGGCTGCAATAAAAGGTCCCCATATATTCGATTTGACTCATCCCAGCTTATTTATATAAAGCTAACTTTGAAGCTTTCAAATGAGAAAAACACTCAAACAAACATGGTCACAGCTGCTCAAAACCAGCATTATAGCAACAAGCATTTTTAAAGTACTCACTTTGCTAAACTGGTATAATTGTGTGCCATTTACTGTTGTACTAACCATATATTGCACGATCTAGGCATGATTTTTTTCAATCAATCACAATCATCAATACGATTTTGGAAACAAACTTTAATGGTGACTGCAGAGCGACAACAGTATTTCATATCAAATGATAAATAGCGGTACGCAGTACGGTTTGAACATAGTGCTCGGGAAGTGCCAGAGACAGTTCTAGAGCATCTTAGAACGGGGGAGTGGTGGTGGGGGGGGTTAGGATCTAGAAACCTGCCAAGACTTCTCGCACCTCTGGGCCTGGCCTTTATTCCTCAACCTCGCCTGGGCTTCTGATGTCGTCAATCTTCAGGATCATCTTAACCACCTGAGTGGCCAGAGAGATCTGCTGCTTCTTGCCAATCAGTGTCTCAATCACGTGTTGCTGCTTCATGTCTGAGGATGAACAAGTTTGGATTTAGTTTCAGCTTGTGTCATCTATAATTGGCTGTCACAATTGTCAAAAAAATAAGACCGGTGAACCGGCTATCTTACCGTTGGTGTTAACGTGCATGCAGTCAATGCCAAGGTGGGGCTTGTTCTCGGAGACCTGTTTGGCTCGGACCTCTGTCATGGTCTGGATGGGGTTCATCCCACTGTTCTCTGCCAGGGCCATAGGGATAACCTCGAGGGCATCGGCGAAGGCCCTCATGGCATACTGCTCCAAAGATGGACACTGAGGGGCAGAGGTTTGGCACACAAGTTAGAGGGTGTGGTGCCTCCGGATAAACCTCACTGGATTTTTAACACTTAATTACAATATACCAAAACAGCATACGGATTAATATACGTGAAACAATGCAATACCTTATCAGCAGCCTTGTTGACGGCCAGGGCACATGAAATCTCGGATGCTCCACCTCCATACACGATGCGGTTGTCTCTGACCAGGTTGCGGATCACGCACAGAGCATCGTGGAGTGCACGCTTGGCTTCCTCAATGATCTAAGAGGTGAAAAATAAAAAAATCCACACCGTGGAAGTGTAAATGCTTTGTTTCACGATCCCCAAGTAAGGAAATAAAGAATAAAAGGAAAAAATGCCCACCATCTTGTTGCCCCCGCGAATGAAGATGGTCACAGCCCGGGAGTTCTTGCACTCCTCAATGACCAGCATACGGTCCTTGGTGGTGCCGAAGCAGATCTCCTTCACCACACCAGCCGCTCCCAGCTTCTCGGGTGTCAGCTCACTGAAACGCGGAACGATACGCCCACCGGTGGCGATGGCAATGAGCTGCGGAAACAAAAAACAATTTAAGAATTGTGACTCCATAATAGTCAAGACTGGGGCACAATACGGGTACTCTGTCATAGCCCCTTTAAGCATGTAAAATACAAACAAAAATAGTTGTATATTTTCCTGTACCTCAATCTCAGGGCCTCCAACCCAGCGCACTGCAGGCAGCTCATTCTGCAGTAGCAGATGGTTCGCCTCGTCATCAAAGCCCCACTGACAGATAGCCAAGGTGGCTCCATTATCCTTCACCTATACAACCCCAAAATATTAAAAGTCAGTTCAGATGGTGGGACGCCCGGCAAAAGATCACAGCCACTCCATTCTACACTTATGTTGGGAGTTCGTCGAAGTAGCCACACTGACCTGCTTGATCATCTCCAAGAACTTTTCCTTCTCGTACTTCTGAAGTGCCCTGTAGTCCTCTACAGAGGTAACATCCAACTTATGCTTAGTCTTGGGCTTTGGGGGCTCAAACGGACAGGTGAGGATAGCGATTTTTGTGTCTTTCAGAACCTGAAAGCAGAGATGACCAGCAATTAACATTTTAGTCACATGTTTGAAACAGCATCTCAGTCAGCATGGGTGATTCTTTGTACCTTAGGCATCTGCGGGTGGCTGAACTCCTTGTCCATAATGACTCCCTTGATGAGCTGCGTGTCCTCTAGTTTCCCTCCTACTTTGCCCTCCATCTTAATGAGCTCAAAGTCTACATCCTTTCTGTCCATGCTGGCCACAGTGAGGACAGCATTCACAGCAATCTCAGCCATCTGTCTGTGGCACCGATTGATCCTGGAATACAACAGATCATTAACTTGTCATTCTTGCATATTATTAAGAAAGAAAAACAGATCTAGGAACCCTTTTCAAAGTTATCCGCAAATCATATTTTTGCTATCAAGCAAATAGCCAAATCCACCATGTAGAGGGAACTCACACTTTGGATCCCAGAGTGGTCATGGCAGTCTGGATGAGTGGTTCTCTGTTGTTGGGATCAAAGGGGAAGGTCTCGCCAATCTTGTCCAGCTGCTTAATCGCAATAGCTGCCGCCTGATCGTAGCCATCGGAGATACGAATGGGGTGGATACCCCGGTCCAGGAGAAGCTCAGCCTGCTCAAGGAGAGCCCCAGCCAGCACTGTGTAGGTCAGGGACATATCTGAATCAATACCCCAGTATGGAGGACTACTGGCTCCCGCACTGGCTGAGAGCAGCTAGTCATGCAAATGCTGGCTTGTGTCGCATGCAATGTTTAAGATGACATATTGTACCATCAGGTATGAGAGTGATGAGCCTGTAAAATGTCTAGTAACAGCTTATCACTCACACCAGGTGGCATAATATGTCACCTTTATTTGCTACTGGCAAGTGAGTTGAAGTTTTTTTTTATTCACAACATTTTTTGTTCTAAGCAACTCAAAACATGGAATTATCATCCTAATGTAAGATGCTTTGTACATATTGGAGGTGTTCTATTACATACTTTCAGTATATTTGAAAAATAAAAATCAAAAATCTGAAAATGGTTACAGATCATATAACATGAAAATCCTCTCCTTAAAGTAGAAATGGCATTCTCAGAAAAAGGGTAATGGAGAATACGTTTTTGGGACTTCATATAATTACGAGAACTTGCATCTGTTGGTGTATAAATTGTTTTATTCAACCCTTTAAATAAAAGGCCAGTTTTTTAAGCCCAAGAAATACCCAGGATCACTTCCCTATTTAAGAAATTCGAGGGGCCTGAATTTTTTTACATATTAGTATCCCTTACCAACAACTCCAGTTGTTCCATCACCAATCTCATCATCCTGTGATTTGGACAGCTCAACCATGAGCTTGGCGATCTGGTGGTCTACATCCATCATGCCGAGAATGGTGGCGCCGTCGTTCGTCACGGTCACTTCTCCATCACGGTCGACCATCATCTTATCAAGGCCTAATCGAAGCAGATTGATTAATCATGTGTAAATTGAGTGAGGAATTATTCATGTTTGATAGAGAAAATGTTTAATGTCAATGCGTCTGCATTGACTTAGGAGCGGTCATTGTAACGAGCCTGGTATCTTGCACATATACACAATGATAAGCATCCTATTTCTTAATATACTGTAAATAGGCCTCAAGTTGTGCTCACCGTTGGGGCCAAGAGACGTCTTGAGGGTGGAAGCCACAGCCTTGGCTGCCATGATGTGAGACTGCAAAACAACGCCAATGTGTCAATTAGCATTACCGTTACCCCAAGACTTGACATCCTGCATGGTCATGGCAGTTTGTGGATGGGTACCAACAAAGTCGGAATGCATTAATTGAATCATGTCAGCAGGCGAATTAAATATGCATTTTAAGACCAAGAAACACGCAACGCCGCAGACCAGCACGGTCCAGACGTGGGGGAAAGCATCTTGAAAAGCACATGGGCGAACGGGTTAGCATCCGTTAATCCCCTAACTAACATGCGCTGGAGCTGGCTGAAACGATGAAGATGGTTTGCGTGTTACTTGAGCTCAATCATATAAAGGGATATGGCATGAAACGAACTAGGTTACTTTCTCGCAAATAATCCTGAGAAGCAGAGAAGGACATGGCCCAGTGTGTAAAGCTAGCTAGCCCATTGTACCTTCAACGCGTCAAGGCCCGAGAGCCGCGTCTTCTTGTCCTGGTCCTTGATGATGATAAATGGCCTTCCATAGTCATCAAACGCCAGGGTCCCCAAGCTCGACATGTTGCTGAAGGACTGAGACCCCGATGGAGTCTTGGAAAATACAGATTATGATTTCTATGAGGAAAAAGTAGAGCGTGGCTTGGCTGCAAGTCACACGGGTTTGCCGGTGACTTCTGGAAGGATCTCGGGGCGGGGAGGGCGAGACCAAGTGGATTCGTGGAGACAAATCCCTAAGACATATAAAATGGTTGGACTTTTAAAATAAATATGTCTGAAATAAAATTGGATGTGATGTATTTCCGGATATTAATTAAGTATGTGTTTATTTTGAAACCCGTTGGGTAAGTTTATTGTGATATTGTATTTGTACAATGTGGTTGCGTCCAATATCGTGCTATCGCGATCTTTAATCACAGTCTCGCATACCTACCAGCATCTAAACAACTCCCTGGGAATTCTGGGATTGACTGAAAGTTACTGAAAACCGGCAGTATCTTTTGACAGGTACATTGTCACATTTTCCTATTTGTTTTGAACCTTCCGTGGATAAACGTATCGTAATCGATGTTTACAAATGCATTTCGCCTCAGATCAGGGATGATTCCAATAGCGGATAGTGTCGATCGGTATTGCCTTCGACACTTCCATTTTCTTTTATAAGCCATACATTTTTATTTTGGCAGTTTAACCTTTACGCTCTAGAAAATGTGACTTTTATTAAGTCCCCTAATAAATGTAGACACGTTTCTCGGCTCTCAGAGCCCACGTGTTCTGTGACTGATGTAATATCCGGGCAGAGAGAGGCTGTGTTGATGTCAAACAAGGATGCTTTGCAACGTTATCAACTTTTGGGCGTTTGGTTTTAAGAGCCGATGACTTTTTTTTTTGAAATGGGAGAAATGCCCTTATGGTTAAGGTGCATTAAGTTATGGTTACAGTATTGGGTAAAACTAAGTGGGTGTCGTCAAACTTTGCCTGCAAGGTGCCTGGGAAACAAGAGTCTGGATGGAGGCAATAAGTGTAAAACAGTTTTTGTAAATATAAATCAGTGGGCTGGGAGGCTGGGTTTGGAACAGGTTAGTGTAGCGGAACATACAAGCTGGCTACCTATGCCATATTGGGTGCTGCTCGAGACAATACTTTGATTATTTTTACAGATGGATCTAGAGATCCAGATAGTGGGAGACCTGGGTTTGGGATGTATGTGGAGCAGCTTGGGGCGAAGATTGGCCGGCGCATCTCTAATTGGGAGTTATGTTTTTCACATCTGAGTTAATGGCAATCCTATGGGCTTTAATGTGGATTGAGAAAACCAGACCTAGAGAGGTTATCACCTTTTCTGACTCTGCAGCTGCTCTGGAAGCTTTTTGAGGGGGGAAATCTAAGGCGCGACCTGATATTATTAATGACATTCTAATTGTGTTTTTTTGAATTGGGTTTAGATCTAACATCAACTTTTGCTGGGTTCGGGGACATGCTGGGGTTGGGGGGGAATGAGCAGGTGGATTCGAGTTTGAGAAGAGAAGTAGATGTTCATATATCCTGGGGGAGAGTGGAGCTGCGAGAAATAATTAAAGAGGGCTTAATGAAGGAATGGCAGACAGGGTGGGAAAAAGAAAGCAGGGGTAGACAGGACTGTATGTAAAAAAGCTAGTTCAACATCGGACCTGTGGAGGGCAGTAATACGCTAAAAGCGTCTAAATGTCGGAATCCTATAACAAGAAGAAGAACGTTATCCACTCGTTTTTTGATGATTTTCTGGTTTGAACATTATTTTGGTGAGGGGACTTTTAATAAATGCATGTGTGTAGGCCTATATATCTCTACATTTTATCATGTAAAAATATATATTTAGCAAAAATCACTGGTTCTTTAACGTTGACATCGACTCTGAACGTCAAGATTAAATTTATTCCTTGGTTATAATTTCAAAAAGCTACACATTAATATAGTATTTGTGTTGGTATACATTTGTTTGATCTTTCTAGTAGCCTACTACCCCTTTACCTGGAAATAACACTCAACTGATGTGGTTAACAGCTCGGATGGGGATTAGGAGTATATAATAGCTTTAGTTGTGTAAATAGTATCTTAGTATTGTATTTTAGTATATTTTGTGAGCCAAATGTCGCAACGGAACGCATTCCAAAGGACCACACGTTAAACCCTACAATGAATTGGACGATAGGCTAAAATGCAAAGCAAACATAAAAAAAACGAAAAGGTTTACATTTATCTTTTTTCCCAGAATGCCATGTGAAAAGAAGCCTCGGTTCTTGATTCTTTACGGTTCTCAGAAGGGGCAAGCTCAGTCCATTGCTGAGGGGATAGCCGATGAGGCAGCCGAGCATGGGCTGGTGGCTGAAATCAGCTGCTTAAGTCAGCATGAAGAGGTAAGTAACACACTGCCTGCATCCCTCTGCATGCATGCTTTTCTTAATGTTACTAGCATAGCTTGAATATGTAAATACAATGCTAAGAAATGTTAGTGTGCAACTTTTTTGTAATGCTCAATCACACACATGCAAGGAAATCTAAAAACAACAAAAACACATTAGATAGGTTTGTGTTGAAAGATGCAATGGCCTTAGAGTGTGTAAGCATACCATCCCTGAGAAACCAAGAGAAAATATCAACAGAAAAATTGGCTATTATCTAATCGGTCACAATCTGCCCTACTGAGCCAAACAGAGGGAATACATATATATATACAGCTGCATTTACAAGTTCACCTGATCACTGATCGGATACATCCTTTTGACAGTACAGTTTGGAGAGGGAGAGTGCTCCTGTGGTCTTCATAGTGTCTACTACAGGAGATGGAGAGCCACCCGACACCACACTTAAATTTGTGAAGACCATCAAGACGAAGACCCTGCCCAGTGACTACCTTAAAAACCTTCACTATGCACTCTTAGGTAAAGAAAAATATATACAGGGCTGAAACGTCTACCGTCACTATGTTAATTAAAGTATGTGGTTGTATGTACATCTATATATATATAGAGATTACTTTCAATCTAATATTTGGCTCACAGGACCACATGAATGTAATTGTGAGTTATTGCCATTACCAGAGATTATGCCCATCTTTAACAAGCAAGTGGTTACGCATACTTTATACAATAGGTTCCAGTAGCGATCAGATTATGTTATAAAATAGTCAAAAACCACACTACACATTGTGTATCCCTCTCCATGTTTAAGTCTCCTATTTTTTGCCCCTGCCCGCTGTAGCTTTAGGAGACACAAACTATGCAAATTTCTGCAACTGCGGGAAGACCATTGACAAGCGGCTGCAGGAACTCGGAGCCAATCATTTCTATGCAACAGGACACGCAGACGACGGCACAGGGTAAGTTGTGGAGAAAAGGGCAAGTGACTGATTACTTATGTATACCGCTGATTCCTGGTCACGTCTCTACATCTACATTCAGGACATTTAGCAGACGCTGTTATTCGAAGTGACTTACAACGGGTCATACACACATTCAGACATCGCCAGCGGAGTCAACCATGCAAGGCGACAGCGGGAACAATTGGGGTTAGGTGGCTTAGGGACACCTTGACACTCAGCTAGGGGGAGCTGGAGATCGCACTAGCAACCCTCTGGTTGACCGGCTAGTTCACCGGCTCTACCAGCCAAGCCGGCCTCTGTATGTTTTGATTGGTTGTGGCTGCTTGTGGCGTCTGTTCTAAAGGCTGGAGGTCGTGTTGGATCCCTGGATAGAAGGAGTGTGGGACGCGATCAAAGCAGCCATAGCAAAGATGTCATCCACCACTCATCTGCCACTCGAAGAAAGCCTCAGTGACATGGCAAAGGAAACCCCCGCCCCCACATCTCCACCGTATGTGGAACTGAATCGCCTGAGTATTGCTGACAACCAGACCTCCGACTCAATCAAAGCGCCGTTGGACTCGGACTCTAAATTGACGTTAGGCGGTTTGCCGTCCACGGAGGCCACAGGGTTGAGCTCTGCGTCGGACGTGGCTGCTGCTAAATCGGCACAGGAAGCACAGAGAGGAGATGAGCATGTGGTAGCTGAACCTTCGTTGACATGTTCCCTGCCGCCACTCTCACAGTCCTCCCTCAACGTTCCCGCTCTGCCCCCTCCCTACCTGGAGGTCACATTGCTGCCGGAAGACACAGAAGAGACGGTAAGTAGTTTTGTTCAATAAACGACGAGGTGCTCTGTCCTTCAGATTGTTCTTTCTATCTGTCTTTTAGGCATTTCACATGTCTTGTCTCAGCAATGTCTGCCCTGTCTCATCGTTCCTTTTTTCGTTAAAACCTTACAGTTTAATTCATCGTCGCATACCGAGACGTTCCATGAAGTGCCTGTAACCAACGCTGTTCAGATGACCAGAGGAACTTCAGTTAAGAAGGCTCTATTGCTAGAGTTGGACATCTCTGTAAGTATAACTCTGTTCCTAAAGTAGTGCTAAATGTAAATGATGTATCTGGCTGCTTTTTTTGTGTGCAGATGTTTTTTTTTGTTATTATGGCGTGGGTTCATTAAAGTAAAGTGACAACATTTTTGGAGGTAATTAAAAACGGTGTAGCAGTTTGAAACAAAGAATGATTGCCTGTACCTACTCAGTCATATTCAATCATATTCCAATTACTAATAAGTGTTGGTACGTTTTCCTTTTGAACTGTCAAGCCGACCCTCTGCAGTTGTTGCATGGCAACTGCTGCACCTCCTCTACCCCCGTCATGAAGTTTAGTTTATTTCGTTAACTTGAGTGAACTCGGATATTGTTCAAGTTGTATAATGAAGGAAGTGCACTATGCACAAATGTGTATTCTTACTTCAAAAAAGACTATTCCCTTAAAAATAGAGAGAAACTATACAGGATTAAAGGCTAAGTGTGTGTTTAAAACATTAATAGTCATTTTTTAATATTTTCTTAAGGCCCATCCGACGATGGCCTACATGCCAGGGGACTCGTTTGACGTCCTATGTCCAAACAGAGCTCCTGAGGTGGACACAGTCCTCCTCAGGTTGGGCCTGCAAGACCAGAGACAGCACCACGTTCAGCTGGCTGTGCGGAGAGACACAAAGAAAAGGGGTAAATCATTGCCTTTTTATTAAAGTGTATGTAATTGGAAAATTGGTGGAAGAATGCATTTGCATGATTCATAAAATGTCACACATATTCCTTCCCCCAACCCCCCCAGCAATTTAATATCGTCAAAATAACGCTTTTGGTTTAATATTTCTTTATATTTTCTGACAGTATAATCTGGGTCTGGGTTATTCTTTTCGGGAACAGTGCCAATCATGTCACACAGAATTAACACCTCCTGTTCTGTGGTTTTAGACGACACAAAAATGAAATGTCAAATTTTTGTTGTTTGTTATTTGCTTTTACCGGCTCTTTAATAAAGCTATTTTGTAACTAAGTGTGCCAGCCTAACATTATGACCAATCGTTAAACTGCTGGGGCCTGATCTATTTTGAAACTAAGCAGTAAGCAACTCCCACCAGCCATCCAATCACATAATTTTCCCCAGCCCCAATGTCCAGTTCTTGGAACTGTGGCCCATTAAGGAGGCGAGATGGGCTCTGGGTTCCATTCCATGTGTCCTCTGACACTTATCTTGTCCTGCTCCAAATCTCTCATCCCCATCTCATGCGCCAGCCGCTGGCTTTTCAAGCTTTTAATACATGCCTTCCTCCCAGTGACCACATCTTGAATTCAAACTGCATTCAAATGAATGTCCGACCTTGTGGTTTATATATTCATATGCCGGTGAACATTAGCTTCTATCTTGTGCTGCATCTTTTTTTACTTCTTTATTCCTTGGCTGCAGGTGCTCAGCTACCGCCACACATTCCTAATAACTGTACTGTGCAATACTTGCTCATGTGGTGCCTGGAAATCCGAAGTGTTCCCAAGAAGGTTAGTTAAGCCTTGTTCCCTTCTTTGGCCAAACACATAGCTACTTCCAATTTCAACGATTATGCTACTCATATTATTTTAACATACAACATATAACCACATATAACAATTGTAAATATTCATCCACCCTTCATGTTCAAACCTGATCATGATATACAATATGCTTTGAAGTGGTTAAATGCTGAATCTCACAAATTGAAAGATTTTTCGGATATAGTAAGATAGCTTCTATCCCAATGAATTGGGAGAAAATGCACGATTGCTTTAATCAAGCAGGAGTTTGATTTTGGGATAGGATTTCAATGGCCAAAATATCGTAACTTTTAGGCCTCACTGAATGCTAAAGCTAAGTTTCTACACATTTTGTAATCGTATGTAGTGATTTGTATGTTTGTTTATCTATATTTTGTACCTTCAATGTGCTGAATGTCAGTTTATCTTTAGAAAACAGAATATATTTGTCATCTAAAACATATCTCCATGTTGAATTGAATGCTTGACTGCCTATGAATAGGCATTTCTGCGGGCCCTGGTTGACTGCACAGGGGACAGTAGGCAGAAGAGGAGGCTACAGGAGCTATGCAGCAAGCAGGGCTCTGCAGACTACAACAGGTTCATCAGAGACTCGTCCCTGTGTCTGGCGGAGCTGCTGACGGAGTTCTCCTCCTGCACGCCTCCTCTGAGCCTCCTCATAGGTGAGATAGCCCTCCATCAGTCCCCTCATACCATAATAAACATTGCCATATTTGATAGTCTCCCAATAGGGTGGGTGTGTGTGTGTGTGTGTGTGTGTGTGTGTGTGTGTGTGTGTGTGTGTGTGTGTGTGTGTGTGTGTGTG
>JAOPJL010000112.1:13085355-13096385 GCA_027123545.1 Trisopterus esmarkii
GCATTTGTCTAAATGTGCTGATTTCTGAAACATGCTTTGCGCTGCAAAGAGGGCACTTTCTCTGATTCCGCATAAGGGTTCATTGATTGGCACGTACTCTCTAGTATATAATCGTTGGTGTAAACCTAAAAAATGCAAAGTGCCATTAATTCATTATCATTCAAATGCAGAGAGTTAACACGGATATTGCTGTTGCTGGTCTATATCCTGCCCATATTGTTGGGCAGGGGTATGATGGTGCGGACAATGTAAGCGGGTAAGGCACGCATCGCAGCAGTTTCTCGCAGCACGTTCACTGCAGAAACGCTCTCAACTTGGCGTTTGTGCACTCCACTAAGGTCAGGGATATTCGTAACTGTCTAGACACGGTCCAATAAATAGTGAACTTCATCACTGCCTCGCCGAAGCGCCTACAGTGCTTAATGGCAAACAATCGCAACAAAAAACACATGCAAAAATTCTCCAACACCCGCTGGTCTCAGCATGATTCATGTACAGTATGTATACAGTCGTTAGCTACGAGGTTCGTTAGGCAACAATGCTGGAAATGGGCTGAAAACTCAGCCCATTGCTCGATGCTCGTACGCAATTTTTTGATTGGTAAAAAAGCACCAAGTAGCCTATCATTTGCGCCAGAACACACCTCTGCTTTTCGCCGACACGCCTCTCCAGGCGCAAGTGTACTGGCGCGAGTTTGCTGTGGTGGAAAATCAGCTTTGCGCCGGGTGCAAACTAGCAACGATACATGCGTTGGTGTAGAAAGTAAATTGCGCTGGGTGCAAGATAGGGCCCATCGTCTGTTTTGAGTTCTGCTATAGGTATACCCTAAAACCACCTAAATGTGTCCCTCCCTAGTCCTTGCTCACCGAAGAGGAATCATCAGTGACAAACCTTTCATTCAAACGTATGAACTAGGACACAAGCAGCAGAGTAGGGCAACGCCGCGTGCATGCATAACTAATACAGCCTTAACTTTTTCTTTCTCTTACTTTCTCTCTGTTTTTCCTGCAGGTTTACTTTCACCTTGTTTCACTTGGTCGATGACACTTCAATGTCCCCCCTCCCCCCCCCCCCTTGCTTCAATTATCTGCTGCTTTCGTCAATCTTCCAGCAATAGGGGGGTGCGAAGTTACAGGACTGCATTTTGTATGATTATTTTCTTTATTTAAATACTCGACTACTTTCTCTCCATAAGTACTCCTAGATTTAAAAAAATGTATTCCACCCAAATGCTACTTTTTGTTTGATTACTTATAGTGGTAAGGGTGTATTACACCCAAATACTATTTCCTTCTATTTTCTAGTTTTAAATGTTTCTTAATCCGTCTAACCATAATGTCTGCATTTTTAGGTGCATTTTAGGTGGATGTAGGGCAACACACTTGCCATTTGATTTGATTCCATTTCATCAAACCTGATTGCTTCTTCAGCCTCTGTCTCCTGCTGTTATTGTCTTGAAGTTGCCAATTATTTCATTGTCAATTCATCTATTCATTTATTGTTTATTTTCTCATTGACTTAATATAAAGTTGTCATCATAAATTGCCATTACAAATGTACAGGGCAAAACGTTAAGGAACTCCAACTACTTGCTGATGAGAAGGTATGGCAATGGCACTTCTATGTTCATCCACAATGACATTATGGAACATAATGCCACAGTTACACTCCAATCCATGCACATCCATCTGTGGCAGGCCTACAGATGGAGGAGGACATCATGGCTGCTCAAAAGCGCTGCTGTTTATTGCTGTGCAATACAAATGAACAAGAAACATTATTTGCTTTACTGATTTATTCATATTTAGACATATTTTAGAATGAATCTCATAATGGAATTGTAGCTATTATAAAATTATTGACCGTAAAAGTTGATTACAATAGGGTTAGGGCTACTTACCATACAGGGGAATAGTATTACAAATACATAATTAGAATATTAACAGCTACCTTATTATCATTATTATTATATTTGTACCATCAGGCAATGTAGTATTTAGTGTCATGTTCAATATAGAAGTAATTTTGTCCACTCCTAATAGGTAATATAATCCAGAAGGCGAATATAGGTCTATTAGTCAAATCTCAATATTTGTTCACTAGCTCATAAAAAGAACGAACGATTTGCAATATCACAAACTTCAAATTAACACATTTGCCACCTCATTGCTTGACGTTTTGAGAAAGGTCTGGGCTACACTCTTGTACATTGCCTTGAATCACCTGATATACATCACAGTGTCATATCTATTGTACTGATCACCCCATATATATCGATTCTGCAGGATTGTGGAGAATGTCTCCTGCTTCGAGTTCCTTGCTGTGTTCATCAACGATGACCCTGGTCCAGGTCTAGTGGACTCAGGAGTGAGAGCCACCCCAAAAGCGTCGTTTCTGCCTGAGGAGACCCAAGAAGTTCAGCTGGTCTGTAGAATTTCTCACTGGTTTATAGGTGCACCATGGAGAGCCTCCTCTCTGGCTGCGTTCCTGCCTGGTCCGGCAGCTGCTCCTCACTGATCCCAAGGCCATCCAGAGGGTGATGAAGACAGCCGAATGCATCACTGGCTGCCACTTTCCCTACGAGCAAAGCATCTACCACACGCGATGCCAGGAAATCACAGGAGAAGATCACAAATACGACAGCCACCTAAGCTATGGACAATTCACAATTGCTGCCTTGTGGTTTTCCCCACCCACCCCCCCACTTCCTAATGGACATTTGATGCATATCACCGCAATTAGATGTTCATATTCCTCGGCACTCCTACACTTTATGTTTAGAACATTTAGTACCCATGACCAGATTTCCCCATCCTTTTAGTCTGCTGTTAATGCTTTTTATTGTTATATTTCTGTTATATCGGGCATTTTCTTAGCTATTTTGCCCCTTATTTATGACTCTTTCTAAAAGAAAGTTATGGTTTTCTATGCCTGCTATGTAGTTGTTTCTGCCTTGAACTAAGAATTTCATTATTCAGAAGGTCCCTGTGTTACACTGTGAATTCGATAAATCAAACACTGACTTTGACAATAGATTATAAATTTATAAATGCATAGTACATAGTACAAAGTACAAATCCCTCCACACTACAAAGACCCCATGTTGGGGGTCTTTGTAGCGCCCCCCCACCCCATTATAAATAATAACACTTCTTTTACTTGATTCACGACTCCCTGCCAGCACTCGCAACACGAGAGACGACTCTCTGAAGAATCTCTTCCAGGCGGGAGACGGCCATGCTATGATCGACCAACGGGGGAGCAGTATCCTGGAGGTGCGGGAGGCCTTCGTCGATGCCCACTTTGGGAGCGTGGGAGCAGGCCACGCGGGAGGCATCTTCTCACGGAGCCACAGAGTAGAACAAGCTCTCCAAGCCGGACACGCTGGAGGACATCCAGAGGGACCTGAGGGAGGTGAAGCAGAGGCTGGACGAGTGCTGGAAGATCATGCAGGAAAGCAGCACCATGAGGAGGAGGATTCACAAAGGGTAACACTGCCGAGGTTCACACATATCTTTATTTTGCACCATTTCTTGAATCAAATGAAAAAAGTGATCTGGATAAGTGGAAAGCAATTACATGTTGGGGCAGGAGATAAAAACGGTTAAAATGGTGATAATCCCACAGTTTAACCATATCTCAATGGTGTTGCCACTGATTCAACTAGATAAGATATTGAAACAAACTAATCAAACAGTTAAGGATTACTTATGGACTGAAAAAGAGGCAGAGGATAAACTTTCAGAAAGTGTGCACCGCTGGGGAAAAGGGGAGGATTGGCACTCCCAAATATAGATTAAGCATTTGGAATGGCCAAGTTGGCTAGACACTGGGCAGAGTTTGATTCCCAGCTAAGATGGATAAAAATAGGGAGATCAAAGACTGCTCCTTTCATAGCCATGCAGACCCGTTCACAAATGAGTCAAGTGGAAGGGGAGAAACCCACACATTGAAGCACTCCGACTGAGTGTGGACTTGCATACAAATAGAGGGACATCTCAGTGAAGGCAGAACTATTCTTCTATAGAGTAATCCAGAGGTCTGAAAGCGTTTTTTAAATTTGGGATTCCTGCAGTAGACCGGTATATGCGTGATTAATGAACTCTGAAGAGACAGCACACTGAATTCATATCAGGAGTGAAAGATTTATCAGTTTAATCTGAAAGCAAAGGTAGACATTTGGATTTACCATTGGACATTGGGAGTGTCTGGAGTCTTATGGGGAAAACAACGTGATTCAGGACTTATTTAACTCACACACCATAATGCATTGCACCTCAATATATATATATATTTTATATATATATTTTTTATTAATACTCAAACCTATGAGAATTAAACCTTCATTTTGCTAAGGGACCGAGTTGTCTGCCATTGGACATTTGTCCAAGTCGTCATTTTTGGCAGTCGTCATTTTTGGTGGCCTGTTATGGTTTAATTTCACTTTAAATATTGTAAATGTAGTCAGTGTTTTTGTAGCTGTTAAAACATATTTGTATTATTTTCAAAATATCATGAACTTGGTTGGTGTTCCTGGTCTAATTTGTGTAAATCGGTTTGCAAATCTGAAACATTACAACTTATTTTTTTACATAACTGATATAAACCAATTTATTATAGCTTTACACTCCTGTGAAAGTCAAATCTGGGTGTACCTGCAAATACATTAAGCGGAAATTGCCCATTGAGAACTTGTTAAAACAATCTGCAATCAAATAATCCAACCATACAAATGAGGAGTCTGTAGTTCAGGGAACATTATAGTTTTTTGAGATTTAAATACTACTTTCTGTTCAAAGAAAAAATTATACTGAAGTACTAGTTTTCAAGTTTTTCCACCCAAATACTACTTTCTATCAAACTCAACCAAGGTTACTAGTTGCATGTTTGGCATATTTGTGTTATTGGCATAATGAGCTCATAAAACATAACAAAATAAAGTGAATGTGTGAATGTGCACCTCTCCATCCTTCCATACACCCAATCGACACTTCCACTCAATCCATCCCTCCACCCCATCCACCCCTTCTACGTCCCCCTCCTACCTAACCGGTTTCATTATAATCTCTGTCTTTATGTCTGTACTGACACACCAGTACTGTACATGGACATGTCCCTCAGGGTGAAGCGTTTCATACGGGGGGGGGGGGCGACTGATGAGTCTCCCTCCTCGACCCGATCTTTGGGATTCCGTTTTTGCTGAAGAACTTGGAATGAACGCCTTGCACACGGAAAACTGCCAGTGGAGGACGACAGAACCGCTAAAGACCTCAACTACTCCTGAGAGAGAGAGAGAGAGAGAGAGAGATAGAGAGAGAGAGAGAGAGAGAGAGAGAGGGGGAGAGGAAGACGTTAATGCAAAAATCTGCCAAGTAACTGGCGCCCACGTGAGAGGTGTCCGCTGTCGGCTGATACGGTGATACGGTGAGAGAGGGGGAAAGAGAGAGAGAGAGAGTATAGCAAACATATAAACCGAATAGTGGTAATACTTCATTAAAATTTGAACTTAATATGTGTCCATGACATAACTTCATATAGGCTGTGCGTTACATGACAGAATTTAACATGTGGCAACACGTGGTGTAGGTCTAGGTATAGGCCTACATAATAATTGACTATTGAAAGGGATAATTGTCTCAATAAACATTGAGACACAATTTCAAAATGAGGGACTAGCTGATAACACTTGGAGCATGGAGTAAACAAGCAGTCAGCACAACGATTATTTAAACTTAATTAAAATGGTAAAACAACGAGTATTAAACAAGCATTCACACTGAAGACAGTAAGCTACTGCTGATTTAATGTGGCTGACAGACATATCGGCGCGCTTTTGTCATCTTTTGAAGTTTAATTAATCTGCTAGACAGAATAAATTATCCTGGTCATTAAGTCAACAATAAATAAAATACACCTAGTAGGACCTGCCAAAACGACACTTGTGTTTCCTAAAAACAAATTAACAAATAGGTTAATCGCCAGCAGTTACCAGATGATTGTTTGCAATGCCTTTAATACTTCTCACTCACCTAAATAAACATTGAACTAATAAATAGCAACGCCTGACTCACAGTCAGTACTACTCACACTCTGACTGTGGTCCATCTTGTACGTGTGGCCTGAAAGTGGTGTAGAAAAAACCAGGGTCCTAGAAAAACATGGGGATAGAAACGCAGCCTCCTCCACAGCAAGGAACATGCTCTTTTTTGAACCCACTCCAGCGGCTACACTTTCCTTTCTTTTGTCTGTAAGCGGTGTCTCCCGTACGCCCTTAATGGATTGCTCTGAGTGTTGCCCGGTTGCCTTGCCGTGGTGCTGGTGGCTTGTTATTCTTTATTGCAACAGAGGTCTGGCCTTGAGGCTATGGGGGCATCATCTGTTGTCCCACAGCGGGGTGGTGGTGATGGTGGGGGGGACGGCGGCGGCGAATGCCCCCGGATAAGACGCTGCATCCGGGCTCATTAGCCGAGCAGATGTGATGTGTCACGGTGTATCACCGTATCAGCCGACAGCGGACACCTCTCACGTGGGCGCCAGTTACTTGGCAGATTTTTGCATTAACGTCTTCCTCTCCCCCTCTCTCTCTCCTTCTCTCTCTCTCTCTCTCTCTCTCTCTCTCTCTCTTCATCTCTCTCTCTCTCTCCCGCACTCTCTCTCTCTCTCCTTTGATATAACACAGCCTTCTCCTCCTCACACCCGTCCTCACCGCGTGCTGTCACTCCAAACCTGTGAATAAAAGCTGCAGAGGTGAAAATGTCAACACGCCTGAGCCGCTTCATCTTGCATCTGGCCTGATGGGGGCGGGCCTGTCGGCGTGACGACAAACGCCACGGAGGCGGCTGTACACAACACAGTTGGAGTCCCGTTGGAAAAGTCACACAGCAGCGGGAGGTATGAGTATGAGACCACTAGGGAGAGAAGGAGACGGGTGGTCTGTGTGTGTGTGTGTGATGTGTGTGTGTGTGTGTGTGTGTGTGTGTGTGTGCGCGCCCTCTGGCGTCGCTCCAACTCCTCTTTGGGAAGGGGAAAACTGATTTGATTGTGCCCCAGTGTGAGCGGCCCAAATCACATCATGTTTGTTTTCCTGAGCTTGATTAGAGGGCTAATTGAAACATATCTATTGCATAAACGCAGCGAGGGCCCAAGCTGCACTGGACCACTGGGTCGAGATAAGAAAGGACTTTGGGGTTACTAGAGTTTCACGTCCCTTTCAGGGTGTCTCACATAAACCCTCCTTTTTTAATTTTTTATTTTTATTTTGACATGCATTCGCAGATGAGCTGCAATCTAGCTCCCAGAGCTCACCCGGTATAACGGAGCACTTTGTTGAAACCTAAACCTTTATTGAATTTATTAAGAGAATTACCTCACACATCATTTGGAAACTTCCCCAGTTTTAGAGCTAACTACTCCCACTGGTGTTAGGGAGCGTTTAGAGTTTTCTGACTGATATGGTTAGACATTTAAAATCATACATTGAACCCCACGAAATACAATGGAAATGAACAAACCATGAAGAGACTGGTTTGGTTGGAGATTTGTACGGTGGTAATTTGACAGGTGATACAGACAGTCAAGATCGATTTAGCAAATTCACGGGGTGAGAAACCATTTGGGAATGATATGTTTCAAATGGAATGAAACGAAGCAAGCATGTATGGTTCAGTAAACCAGAACTACATATATTCTGGTCGTGTGTGGTGAGGTATAGCTTCAGGCTGAAGACAAATTGTGCAAAGTTTTTCCAGCTGGACTGCTCCTCTTTTGACCAGACTCCATCAGCGTGTTTATCATTCATCTCCCCCAACCAAGCCCAGCTACAGCCTTCATCTGTGGCGCAAGAGACCTTCTATATCTCCCTACAAATGTTAAGAATGTTGTTCCTATCCTAGGTGTCTAAAGACCTTCAACATGTCCCCTCTCTGGCATGTGGATGAAAAGGTGGAGAAACATGTCCCTTGTAACACTTTTCTGTGTGTCCTTGTCAAGGGCCAGGAGGCACTGCTTCTCCCAATGAACTCCATGGTTTTCTGTGAAGAACAAAGACAGTTTTATGGTGGTCTTGGAGCAGAGCCTGAGACCCTCGGCTATAATGGTCCGTAATCTGTCGGACTGTAAACATCAAACAGCCAATTCAAAGTGCATTAAAGATGCAATGGCTCAATTACACCCTCGGGTAGTTAATAACAATTACGACAACTCAAGTCTTATCTTCACTTCAACCCCCTAGCAATAATCGCTCTCATTAAGCGAGGGGCTGCAGTATTACGTTGTGAAGTTCTTCCGCACTCAGGTCCGCAGTATCCCTTCTCCACTTCCAACTCTTCCAATTCCAACCCCTTCCAATGTCTCTGGTAGTGTTATGGATGTGCTGCTGCTGGGTGATTGCAAATCTCCAATAACACGAGACACCCGTGGTGGTCATTTCTTGGCCCCCTTTTGTTTACATCTAAATGTAACTCCCCCTAGCCAGACCATTAGTAAACATGAGCTGGGCATTTCGAGTAAACGAATCAACCACCAGACCACAGGTCCTCTTGACCCCTACCAAGTTCTGTACAAAAGGACACCAACCAACTTTTCTTATGTGCCGAACCAGTTACTTTTGTTTTCCTGAAATTACTTTTTATTATTTTCTCACCTCACCTATCTATGAAAAATAAACAGTGAAGCAGCAGTTTCCAGCCGTGGGAATAAGAGGCTGATCATCTCTAAGCCACTTCAGCCCACTTCTCGCCGTGCGCGGGGGTCATATTACCACTGCAGCACACTGGGACATACTGCTTATACTCTGACAATTGAGATTGCCACGGCGCCTCTTGATATGAGTCTCATCCAGCCATAAATCTCTTTCGTTCGTCTGATTCTCTTCATCTAATCCTCTCTGCTTCTGAGGCTGCTGATGGAAGCGATTGACCGGAGACATTAATGAGAAGTGCTTTAGCCCCGCTCCATGAAGTTACACTTCACGGCCGTTAAGGGACACAGAGGGAGTATTATGACTTTCCCTATTTGAGTCAAATTGTCTTTACGACTGTAATTGGACTTTTACTAACATGTGATTTTGAGTGCTACTGGTGCGCAGTAAATGTTAGTTAGCAAAGAATAATTATGTAAAATAATTCTATTTAAGATAAAAGTTTTCTTTTGGGAAAGACAGCATAACGAATATTTGCAGTTATTCTGATTCTGATCATATACAGTATATGATTATGATTATAATGATTATCATTATTACTTTCATAATTCTCTCAATGCTCTGTACACACTATGTGTGTGTGGAGCGCCACCTCATCTGTTTTCTCTTGTTTGTGGTTAGTTATCGCGTCCTTCAGATTCCCACAAGGGTGTCATTTGTCAACATATATTTAATGTCTGTATGTGTGGAGTTTTACAAAATACACCTGACAGTGTAATGCGTGTGGGTGTTTCCCTGTGTTTGTGTGTGTGTGTGTGTATGGGTGTGTGTGTGTGTGTACGTGTGCAACAAGAGAGAGAGTACAGTTTGTGTACGTGCATATGTCTTCATGTGTACATGATGAGATAGTGTGTCCGTGTGTACATACATGTGTGTGTGTGCATGTGTTTGTGTGTGTGTGTGTATGTGTGTCCTCCGTCCTCTCCTGAAGATCATCCCCATTCGTCTTCTTTTCCCCGGTAATGGGGCCTCAGTTGGGCTCCGTCGGCCCCCCCAGATCCGTCCTCATTTGCCGGGCATTTTTTGGTTTACGTGGCGAGACACTGTTCCTGTTCTGACACACCGACAGGGACAGAAAGACCTCACCCCCAACGCACTCATCCCACCCCCCTACGTGTAGACACCCGTGAAGGCATGCAGGCACAAACACAGGCACACATACGCACGCGCACACACAAACATGTACGCACGTACACACACACATGCACGCACGTCCGCACACGCACGTCCGCGTGCACTTTGTCTGCATCTCAGCTTTCACACCGGATGGGAGCAAAATTAGGACAAATTGAAATGAAACCCAAGGAAAGGAGGAAAGGGGGAGGTTGGGGAGGAGGAGGAGGGGGAGGCGGAGAGGGAAGGTGAAAGAAGGGGGGAGAGGCACCCGCCCCTCACAGGAGAGAGCGAGTAAGCATAAATTCCGTGATGTACAGCTGTGGCGTTGCTTCCATAAGTGCAGCCATTCCTCATCATGATGCCCATAACAGTCACACAGGGAGAACTTCTAGAGGACAACTAGCTTGCCAACACCAGCCATTCGGCTGCACTCTTAAATTCCCCATACCGCTAACCGCCTAATATACAGTATATCCCGCTCGCTAATGACCATCACAACTCTACACCACGGCCCATTTTAATGGCGGTTTAAAGTAAACGCAGGATGTCAAGTAATGTGGTCGTTATATCATGTGAGCTTGAGGTATCGGCCCCTCTGAAAGGCTGCCGCTCAAGAACTTTTATTGTTTTTCCTTAAAAGACGACTTATAAGTAGGTAGATAAGTAGGTAGATAAGATAAAAAGAAAAAGGAAAACACCAACAGTCAACTTTATTGGAGCTATTTGATTCTCTTGGCCAGCGGCCAGACTGCGTTGAACTGAAGAAGACATTGCAACACGACGCACACACACACACACACACACACACACACACACACACACACACACACACACGCACACACACAGAAACACAAACACAAACACACACACCCACACACTGAGTTCATGCCAGACAGCCAGTAGCCGGCAGCCAACTGAGACAAACTTCATTTGAGCTACAGGCAATTCCCCTCCCGCACACCTTATAGTGATCCGCTGGTCCTGGACTGGCAGGCCCAACACAAAGCCGTTCAATCGAATCACGGGAGGAGGTGAGTGAGAGTGCACCGCAGAGTGAAGGAGAGGAAGGTATATCAGAGACAGATTATGGGCCCGTACTTATGGAGGGTGTGTTGGTGGGGATATACTGCAGGCAGGCAGATGGAGAGATACAGAGCGAGACATGTACTGTAGGTACGAAGAGACAGACAGAAGGACAGACTGACACCAAGAGTAA
>JAOPJL010000112.1:13648798-13667551 GCA_027123545.1 Trisopterus esmarkii
CGCACCACCGCCGAGCAAGGCAGCCTCCGCCGATGGCGCTGATTAACATGATCAGACACGATGAACGTCTCATTTTCTTTCATTAAGCGGCCGGCCTCGGCCATGTTTTGCTGCCGCTGCAGCATCACTTCAGCGTTTGATCCACCCCTCCACCCCTCCACCCACCGCCAAACCCGCCCCCCCTCCTCCTCCTTCTCCCTCCTCTTCGGTAATTGGTGAAGATGAGGCTCGCTGGCAGAGCGAAAAAGGAAAGGACTGCTAGGTAATTGCAAGTGCTGGCTCCCTCTGTAGAGTTTGTTCACAAGGCTCTGAAGACCCTCTTCCTCCGACGTCCCTGAAGCGTGAGTCCTGGAAAGAAACGGACTGATGTCAGAACACATTTATTAGTCAAGACAGGGAGACAAAGTAGCCTGTTAATGCAAACCCATTGAATGCGCTGTAGGTATACTAGCTAGTTACATTTTCTAGAACCTTTTTCCTCCCACACTGCCCATCTCCGTGGAGCGGAGGCTCGTGTTATGACTGCTCTGAGATAAAAGTTAGCATGCGATGGGAATACGGTCTGAGCACAGTGGGCTACAAGGCAGGAGTTGTCAGATACAGTCAGCTGTAGGAAGCTATTGAATGGGTTTCCTTTCAAAGGGCGACGGGATGGGGTGATGTTTTGTCCTTTTTTTTTTTCTCCAGGAAAAGCAAAAACCACCAACAACATCGAGGATACATGTTTTGCTTTCCTGCGACGCACAGCTGCTTTTGAAAGAGCTGCGTTTTGATGGTTGGCCGCATTGATGTTCCAAGCGAAGCAACCTGCAATCCTTAACTCTGCCGTTGCACACTCTGCAGTGTGGGACCGTCTGGTTGGCTTTGCGGCTCTGCTGTGTCTACCGGCTCCGCCCCTCGCCCCCCCCCCCTCCCCTCGTGTGCCTGTTGGGCGTGGTCCAAAGTGCACGCCACGTTGGCGCTAACTCCGCCGCGGTGCCGTCACCCGCCACTGGCCCGACGTGGAACGACACCTGGGATGGAACCTCATCCCCGCACCACACACTCCTTTTTGGACTGTCTGTGCAGTGCAGTGCAGTGCAGTGCAGTGTAGGCTTCAGGGGGGTGGGCCCCGGGTAATGTATGCATTAAAAACTCTGCAAAGAGATCACGTTCAGCAGGATCAACCGGTGGCTGGGAACGCTGGGTTGCCATAGAAATTCTAAGTGAAGTTTCCCCCCCCTAGCAACAGTGGATTACAAATAGACTGTAGATTCCTTGCCTGCGCGTCTAAACGTATGAGCGGCAAGATTGGAATCGCTAACATTTCTGGGCCAGCGAGGGCTCTCGAGTCAAAACATCCCACGGAGAGACGTCTGTCCGTGAGTGACGTGTCTGACCCCGGCTGTCAAGAGTGCAGGAGTCGTTGGTTCTCGAGGAGAGCCAACTCCACTACTACGGAGGAGGAGTCTAAGTGAGCCCTTTTTTTTAAGCGGAGGCCTCTTCTTTGGGATGCATTATTTATGCTCGTTGTCTGCTAATATTACCCGGGCCGAATGTGAACGCTGCCACGTTCGCCTAGCGTCCGGCTGAGTATCTGCGGGATGGGTCTGCAGTTTCCCTATTTATAATTTAACGCACGCTTGGTTGATTTGGGGGTTCGAGAACCAGGGCTTGTTCAGCCGGTAAAAGGCCTTGCGTCAGGATATTCCTGCTTATGTGTCTACAAAAGAGTTGTGAGCTCGGGTCGATGTTAAAAATGTAAAAACAGCTTTCATTAATAATTGCATATACACATGAATTAAAAGCAATGCCTAGTTAAATGCGTACACACATTATTAATGACGCGCACTTAAGATTGGCTGGCAGATCATGTATGTGCGGCGGGTCATAGTTCTTCTCTCGGTCAAAGCCAGGGGATGCTTCGTCTTTCCATCTTATCGATTTCCTAAAGTCACACTGTGCTTCCAGAGGGCAGTCTTGTCACCTTCTTCAGTGGATAGACAGAGCGCTCGGCTCACTGAGCTCAGGGTTGTCACAAAACTCAATACCCACCAAGCAGTGGGGTGCTACGCTATCGACAGACCGGGGTCTGAATAAACCTTTGATGTGGAATGACTTGGAGTCAGGGTTGTGTTGAATGTGTTGGGGGGGGTTCCCATGCTTTCTTAGGCTGCTCTATTCAGGCTGAACCGTGAGATACCCCTCGCTTATTAGCCATGCAGAATAATCTGCATCGTTGGCTGTATGGTGGTAGCAAGGCCATGCTTGCCACGGCCCGCCACCCTGTGGTCCCGCCTGGCTGAAGAAGCGCCCTGTAGACACGCGTGTGCTCACATATACGCCCCCCCCCCCCGACTGGCCAGTCGTCATCCGGGGTTGATCTCGGATCAGGGAGCATGCATATTTAAGCATCACATCATCCTCTCTCACACCTCAAAGAATACACCCTTTTGGGGATGCATACACTCACTCATGGATGGTTGATGTATGGATAAAATACACTACATGAATGATGTATATATAATATGTCTATATGAATGACTGGTATGTTTGCGTACCGTAACTTTTATATTTTTGCATCACATTATTAGGTCTAACCCCTCAAAGGACACACAATTTAGGTACACACACTCAGTGATGATTGACATGTGTGCAGTGGTAGAGAACAATGTGTTTCTAATGCCGTCTGATTCAGTTGCAATATTTTGCACGTGTAGTGGGCACAGCCTGTAGTGTTTTGCTCTTTGAGTGCAGAGCTAGCACACCCTGGGCTTGGGTCCAGTGCGGGCACACAATGGACCCCCCCGCGGTGGGGCTTTAAATGGGCATGGAGGCATCAGCGGGCCTTGACAGAATCAGGGCTTTGGGTCTCGTGTCCATGTGTAAGCTGTCCTAAGCATCAAGGTTTGGAATGGACAGTGTTTGTGCTGGCTGGGATTCTCACCAGGCAGGGAGAAAGCCAGGGCTTATAAGGAGGGTAAAAATAAACATTTTGTTTAAAGTGGAAATTAAGCAATGAGAACTGTGACCATTTTTTGGTTGCTTTTTCATTTTTAGAGATACATGGATTTTCATTAAACCTGAAATTCAAGTAGTTTCACTGGAAAATGACATGTTGATAACGACTTTCGCCACTAGGGCGCGGCCATGTTTTAAAAGCGCAGGCGCTACGTCATCAGAATGGTTAGCGTTTGTTTGTGGATCTTTTAGCCATTAGTTTACCATTAGCGTCCTACTAGCTTGCTCGCTAACTTTCCAATAAACATGTCAGATCTTGGAAAAAGAACAGGGGGGTCATTTTGTATTGCCCCTGGCTGTTCAAACGAGTATTATCGGGTAAAAGAGAGCGGTAAAATAGTTCATTTCCATGTTATTCCTGTCAACAAGCCTAAATTGCTCCGAAGATGGTTAGCTGCATTGAAACGCCTCAGCCCCCCAATGGGACCAGGGCAGAGAGTATGTAGCGACCACTTTATAGAGGCTGATTACATCCAAGAGGGAGCTTTTGCTGAAGATGGGAGATTTGTTCACCGTCCCACCAATCGCCTGAAGCCAGATGCTGTGCCAACAATTTTTAATTTTAGTGTCTATAGCGCTGGAGACACAGACAGACCTGTCAAATCGGACCCGGGCGCTGCTCTTATGCGCAGAGACAGAGCGCAGAAACGCGCTTGCCAGGCAGAGGAACGAGAGATAAACTTAGCTTCTACTACTATATGAGAAATTGTCAATTTGTGATTGTCCTGCCAAGTGGGTATGCGTCAAGTCAACATTTCGAGATTATGCTACGTGTCACGATTATCCAAATCCTGGTTCAGTTTTTCTCTCACCGACCGTGGAACTTATGCTACAAGAAGTGCTGTAGAAGTCATGCTAACGTTACCACGGTAGACACCATGGAAAAGCTCATCATTTTCAAATTTCAAATTCATCTATTTCTCCTCCATAGTCAGGCTCTGTTGGGGGCACTAAAACTCCCACTACTCTTACTGGCTCAAAAGCATAGGCAATTGGATGCCTGCCCTCATTGGTGGGTCTATCCCATTCATCCATATCCATTTTGTTGAGGCAGTAAGCTACCTGTGAGGCTATGAGCCGCTATGTAAACAACATAGAATGTTGTAGGGGAGAGCCGGGTCGATTGATACACGTTTCAGTTAAACGTCTTTTTCAAAGATGACGTTACGTATACAAATAATTTTATCATGTGATCAACTACTCACGTGTATTCTCTTAGTTCCAAGTGTAATTTAATACATATGTTGGATGATCGCACTGTTTTTTAAACTTTGAACCCAAGTTGACATTTGTTTCAAACGCCCCGCATAGTAGGGACGCCCCGCATAGTAGGGAAACACACATGCGGGACGAATGAAACAGCTTATTTTAAACAGAAACTATTGACCTTACTCTTGTTTTTATGAAACATACCGGACAGCATACTAGTGTACTCGTCATTGCTAACATTTCACATCATTTCTCATAATATAAATAGGTCAAAAATATATTTTTGTCCTGTGTGTTATTGTCAAGATGCGCATTTCGATTAAAACTCACCTTTCTTCTCTACCAGTTGGACAATTACATTTTCATTCAATTTACTTATTTCCCTGTCCAAAGTCGTGTTTAGGGATACACAGTTGAACATCGTGTTATTTATTTTAAACAGGGTAACATGATTTTCATTGTAGGCCAATACTGCCAACAATATAAATGCACTCTAATGGTGATAATCTGTTGATGCATGTGATAAACATGTTTGTTCATTAAATATATGTAATTAATTCAAAGCAGTTATTCATTGCAAAACATTAATTAATTTGGTGATTTATACAGGTATTGATCACGCAATGTGCCCACATTTACTCATGGTGATATGCATGGTGTGGGACGATTGAAACAAGTGTTTCAATCGTCCCGACATTGACTACTGACACTTAAACCTTTTTTGCCTCTAATCTTCAAAACTCTGACATTGCACACTTTAGGACATGTTTAAGTACTAATTAATCTGTTGTACGGTCATATTAATATGGCATAAAACAACAACTGTTTATTACAAAAAATATTTTACTTAGCACACTCAAAAACAGGTTCACGGGGATAACAATCAAACGGAATGATGTCATTACACAAGCTTTCCCGGGGTTGGTCAGTCTTCCGTGCTGAACGTAGTGACGAAATTTGTCAGACTTGCATGGTTTTTGAGAAAATCGCTGTTTCATTCGTCCCATGTTTCAATCGACCCGGCTCTCCACTACTTAAGTACAGTAGTGAAGTACCGCCTAAGGTACCGCCTAAGGTACCGCCTAAGGTCCATGCATATGCTACCGGCTAACCCCCATGCATATGCTACCGGCTAACGCCCATGCATATGCTTCCGGCTAACGCCCATGCATATGCTACCTGCTAAGGTCCATATATATGCTACCTGCTAAGGTCCATATATATGCTACTATGTATATATGCTATGTAGGCCTATATGCTACCGGCTGCTGAAAATGTCAATAAGGATCCCCGAGAAAACTGCAAAGATGTTGAGGACAGACAGGAAGATACAACCCAGAGGAAAAGATGATTGATAGAGTGATGAGTGTGTTTGTGAATGTGAGTGTGTGTGTGTGTGTGTGATGTCATTAATGCTTAATGTGTGGTCTAGCTTCCCCCTAGACCCAATCGATCGGTTCATCAGACATTGCTAATACTGCAACATGAGAGTTCAAAGAGAAAGGAGTGCTGTAACATCTCTAGATCAGGAGGACATGGTAGGCACCTTTCATATTCATTAAAGAAAAACTCGAGATGAAATAATACTAAAACATTATAAATAAAATGTAAGAAGTTACTTTTCAACTGCACGTTTAAATTATGACACAGTGGTACAGCAGTTTTTACTGTCAATGAACGCCAGATTATTATACGTCTGCTCATTATTATTGATCATTAAAATGGAATTAATTTTGTCATCTGCTGGATTTTAAATTGTCTGACTCCATATTAAGTAATATTACGGCATAACACTTCCATCAAAAATTTTCAATTTCTCAATTTGCAATTACTTTACAAATTCCTTTTTTCGAAGGGTTTTACCTTTACAATCATTATTGTTAATATTTGCAATCATCCTAGTTTAACCATGAAAAGTTTGTTTAATGAGATATAATACAATAATACAATACAAGAGTAAGTCAAATGAAGTCAAGCCAAATGTGAATCATAGTCAATGTAGAATATCTTCACAAAACTGTGATGCAAGCCAACGATTCTTCTACAAATGACTTGATCAGATCACAACCTCCTGAATTGTCTATCGTTTTGTTGCCAAATGCAGCAGCATAGTATCGGTTCATGTTGCAGAACACAAAGACAAGGTCGCATGTCGTCATTTTAGCTACTCAGTGTTTGCTGGGTTCTTTATTAGGTTTCTGAAGAGCTCCTGTCTTAACAAGCTTATTTGGGTTGCCTGTGTATGGTCTGTAAATGCTACAGTTTAGTTTCATGTTGACCAAATCTGTAGAATTGTTTCTTTATTAGCATGTATTGGATGGAAAAAAATAATATGAAACAGAAGCCAAGTAATACAAATAAAGAAAATGTGATTGACATGAAGGAATGAATGAATCCTTAATAAACACTTTAATACCAATAGTTTATTACTACTGGAGGGTTCTACAGCCTGTTGCTAGAAACCCGGGCTAAATGGAATACTCTGCTATTCATGTGTCGTCTCGTATATAGAGGAATAAATAAGAGTTGAGTTCCTCTCCCTCCCTTTCCACCATGTTGGCGTGGATGTGTCCAAGGACTCGTCCCCGTGTCGGAGTTAGAGAACATCTGTCCCTGGCAAAGACAGCCTCTCAACACACCACGTGCCAGCGTGTGTGACGAACACGCCGGACACACACACGCACACTGAGCTCCTCTCCTCAAACATATCTTTTTGTGATATCCATATGTTATTCCATGGACACATGGACACACACCTAAATGGTGATCATACAGTAAAGCTTGTGGTGGAAAATATCTCACTGCTTGTACTGGTTCGTGTTCTTTTTTCTTTTCTTCCTAATTGAATAATTTCGGCCCAACAGATGCTTCCAATGAGCCGTAGCGGTCTTGGCAGCGTGGTCGGTAGTGACAGACACCTCGGCTGTACACTGCGGCCGGGCCGGCCCCAGCAGGCCAGAGAGACCGGCTGCCCGGTCCACGTGAGTCTGATCCCCGGCGCTCACCGCTAAACGATACGGCTCCTTATCCAGCTTCCCCTTATGTCTTTTGTCGTTAATGTTTTGATCCAAAGAAGAACATTGTACACATTCCCGATATGTATTTCTGCTTGGATATGTACACATTTCCACCCTCTATGCTTTGTTAAAATCAGGCATTGTTGTTGTCATTTTCCAAAACCTTTTTTCAAGAACTATTTTAAGAACAAAGAAAAAAAACACTTAACTCTTAACTCACGTTGAGTCGAGAACCTGAGGAGAGACCAGAGACCTGAGGAGAGACCAAAGACCTGAGGAGAGACCTGAGGAGAGACCAGAGACCTGAGGAGAGACCGCCAACCAGGGGAGAGACCAAAGACCTGAGGAGAGACCTGAGGAGAGACCAAAGACCTGAGGAGAGACCTGAAGAGAGACCAGAGACCTGAGGAGAGACCGCCAACCAGGGGAGAGACCAAAGACCTAAGGAGAGACCAGAGACCTGAGGACCTGAGCAGAGATGAGGACCTGGAGTCAGACCTCTGGGGAGGTGGGCAATGTGAGCCAATGTGGGCATTCATGCCGTTATATCAACTCAAAAGTGTGTGTGTGTGTGCGAGGGCGTGTGTGAGTGTTTGCGCGTTATCTGAAGCAGTCATGCTGGTCATTCTAATAGCACTGGCAGATGGAGCTTATTTTGTTTAAAAGTGTTCCTAATTACTCACTCTCCATGCCCCACTGTTTCTGGATCACTATTAATCCATCTTTATGTCTCTCTATGTGTGTGTGTGTGTGTGTGTGTGCGTGTGTGCGTGTGTGTGCGTGCGTGCGTGTGTGTGTGCGTGTGTGTGTGTGTGTGTTCTAGCGTGGTGGATGAAGTGGCCATAATTGAAATGCAACAGGACTGAGACAACCTTCCGAAATCTTTAAAATCCAGGACTGGACCCAGGAGGGTCCAGAGGTCTGACGTGTACACGGGAGAGGACTAACAGTATTCAGCACAGTGGTTCATTCCAGTTTTCCTTGATCAACGTGAGGTTGACTGCGGACGGAAGGTAAATAATGCAGAGTGAGGATTCGTGATTTGAAAACATTGGAGAATGGAGTGGAGGCTGGCGCATTGGCACATTTTCTTTTGCTTCAGATTACGATTCGACAAACGTTAACCGTATCAACAAATTATTTGTTGAATTAATGCAGCTGTAATTCCATCCGTTAAACAAATTTAAAAACTGCAAGCCCATGTTTGTACCAGGACTGACTTTGAATTGACCGGAACATCTGAAATCGAATAACAAGATTGCCTGAGTCTGTTTAAATTCTTGGAAACTTAGGGATCTCGGTTATAGGAGGTGATGGACAACGGTTGCATTCTGTTTTTTAATAAGATTTTTTTATATTATATAAATCACAAACCATTATGAATTCAAAGTATATATGCTGCCTATATGCTGTCCTCACACAACGGAGATGTGCTAAAAGGGATGTTGTCAGAGAAACCAGCAGACTATTATCGCCTGCCTGTGGAAGAGGAAAGGTCTACGTCGGGTCAACCTGCCTCCTCAAACGGCCTTCGTTGGTGAGATCATCACATTGTTGTCTGATGCCAATAAAACTTGGAACAAGTGAAGGTTACGTTTCAAAGATGGCCTCCGTTTAAACGGGGCTAAGCCAGCCACATTATGTAGCGTTTTGTAAATCAGTTTCCTTCGCACAACTCGGCCAACGTCCGAACCTCTATAACCTCCAGAACCTCTATAACCTTCAGAACCTCCAAACCTCCAGAACCTCTAAAACCTATAGAACTTCTAAAAATCTGGAACCTCCAGAACCTCTAAACCCTCTAGAACCTCCATCCTCCAGAACCTCCAGAACCTCTAAACCCTCTAGAACCTCCACACCTCCTAACCTCCAAACCTCCAGAACCTCTAGAATCTCCAAACCTCCAGAACCTCTCAACCCTCCATATCCCCTAGAACCACCAGTAAATCCAGAACCTCTAAAACCTCCAGAACCTATGGAACCTCTAGAACATCTAGAACCTCCAGAACCTCTAAAACATCTAGAACCTCCAGAACCCCTAAAACCTCTAGAACCTCCAAACCTTTAGAACCTCCAGAACCACTAGAACCTCCGGAACATCTAGAACCTCCGGAACATCTAGAACCTCCGGAACATCTAGAACTTCCAGAACCTTCAATCCTCCAGAACCTCTAAACCTCCAGAACCTTCAATCCTCCAGAACCTCTAGAACTTCCAGAACCTCTTGAACCTCTACCTTCAGAGCATCAGTGGCTTAATGCTTAATGGGTCACTTCATTAGCAAGTAGAACAGAAGAAGAATGGATACTTCAAATGATTTCCTGTATTTTGTTGGTTTTTGTAAATTTTACTGATCGTGGTTTGGTCAAGTGAGCTCGAGTTTGTAAATCATAATTCTTGGAACATTTCAAGTTCAAGATAGAATTGTTCCTTCCCTTCATTTTGTGTCTTTTCTCACAGTGGAACATCCTGGGTATTGATACACAGCACATAAAGGCTGCTATTTAAGTTTTTTCTCTCCATGTGGTGGAGTGGGGGAGACAGATTTCCTGTCAGTCCCTCAACTCTCTGACCTGCCAGCTTTTCTTTCCTTTTTTGGTTTCCTCCAAACACAAATATTATCCTCCTGCTGTTTTGATGCAGCAAAGTTTCAATAATTTATGGACATGCTCCCTTCTCTTTCTCTGATGCAGGAGCAGGGATACAGCATGGCAGATGCATTCCTAATGCTATTCATGAGTCTGCTGTGACACACGGTACTGCCGGTGTGAGTCCGACCTCTGCCCAACGGTCAGGTCACACCCAAGACTAAAGAAGAGGGGCAGGCTTTCTCCCTCTCTAACCGGGAGCCTTCCTCAAGTACCTCCTTTCTTCTTCCTTTACTTCCTATACATCAACATCAACACAACACACATATAGATGAGGTATGTTGCTCAGGGCGTCTTCCTTCAAGTCACATAATTCTTGATTCCACTGAAGACGTTTATGTAGAATCCTATTCTATGTCAAATAAATAAATATTCAATTGAGCAAAGCCCAGGGCTGGAAATGGGCCTGGTTTGTGACTTATTGTCAAAGCTATCTTGATGGTCTTTCCTTGGTCTTAATGGGCAAGACTGGGAAGGTTTATTATGAATATACAATTATTATTGTGCACAGAGGAATGCAACATCCTGCATGTAATGAGGTGCAGGTCGGGGGTTGGTGCACCAGAAACAGGAAATATTGTGAATTATTTAGTATTTTAGATAGATGGATCGATACCCCACACATGTCGACCACACAGCGATGTGGACGAGGAGTCCTGATGAACCAGTGGGTGACAGCAGACCACAGACCTCCAGCAATGGACTCTCAGCCTCCCAGAGTCCACTGGGCCGCTGACCGTCTGCAGAGAGGATGCTGCCTTATCATACTTATTTTCCAATTTGTCCCATAAAATATGCGTTTTGTTCCCTTAGGTTTCAGCACTCACAGTAATTGTTGCTATTGTTGCTATGTCTGCATGTGTTTCTGATATATCTAAAACTATATGTATATAGGCCGGCAAAGTTTTAGTTTTTTAATCTAAAAAAATATACAAAGCTTTGTGCGCAGCTTTCTTTATCGTTAATATTATTTTTTATTGGTTAAATTTAACCACAATTTATTCAGATAATAAATAATGTTGGATATTTAAAAAAATGAATCTTCCTTTAGATTTTTATTTGAACTGAGAGTCACATTATTTAAAAAAGATTATTTGAACAAGTTTATAACATATTAATATTTTTGTTCTGGGTTAAATTTAATGGAAAAAGTTTACAATCAAATAAACATTGATGAATTAAATTAATTAATGTACCTAAGGTATGTTTGAATACCAGCCTTGTTTTGTTTCAACGCTTGTTAACACTGAGGAAGTGCTATTTGATTACACTTCATCCACACTAATATCATCAACTCAAATTCCATATCAACATCTGGTCAATGATGAAAACAAATATCACCTCTGACGAGCACTGTATCCGTCTATTAAAAACATTAAGTACAAAGGTATTTTCTGAGGTAACTGGCTCACAGAGACTTCATTATCTGGTGAATCATTTGCCCTTTCAGATGGCTGTTCTGTTTGTAGAGCAATCTTAGTTTGTATTTATTGTCTATGATAACACAACCTGAGGAACCCGTTTTCCTGTGCATCAGAACGAAGGAACCCTCAGGAACCTGGTTCCCAGTGGGTCAGAATGTGAGGACCCCGGTTCCCTGTCAGAACATGAAGAACCCTCTTCTATCGTTCCCTGTGGCTCCCCGGTCAGAACGTGAGCACCCTTTTTCCCCTGGTTCCACGTGGCTTCATGTCAGAATGTGAGGAACCTGGCTCTCTGTGGGTCAGAACCTGAGGAACCCGGTTCAGAATGGGTCAGAACCTGAGGTACCCTGCTCCTGTGGGTCAGAGCCTAAGGAACCGTGTTCCTGTGGGTCAGAGCCTGAGGAACCCGGTTCCGGTGGGTCAGAACCTGAGGAACCCAGTTCCCGTGGGTCAGAGTCTGAGGAACCTGGTTCCCCTGCTCCCAAGTCAGAGCTCAAAGAGATCAATACTCGCGAGCCTGGTGGGTTCCACTGAATATGCAGTTGGCCTCCAATCCACACAGGGTTTCCGCTGGTGTGTGAGTGTGTGTGTGTTCCTTCACTGCTTTTCTTCACCCCTGTGCTGTGAGTGTGTCTGTGTTCTTTCACCCCTCTGCTGTGAGTGTGTGTGTGTGTTCTTTCACTCCTGTGCTGTGAGTTTATGTGTGTTCCTTCGCCCCTTTGCTGTGAGTGTATGTGTTGTTTGCATTTCCGCATATTAGTGTGTCTCTGTGGTTGGAAGCTCAGCGTGAGGGCCCAGCTCTATTCTTATTCACCTTCCAGAACATTGCCAGCTCTAGCACTCTGCTTCTATACTTTGTATATCATTCTCCCAGAGCACATTTTAGCCATGCAATGCACGGCCAGCCTCCACCATCACTTATTGATGCAACACTGCCTTATCGCACCTTGCTACATGGTTTAGCATATTGCTGCATTCACTGTGTGTTTGTGTGTATCCATGCATGCCCATGCATAGGTATGTATGAGAATGTGTTGAATGTGTTCATTTGCATATGGGTCTGTAAGTGTGTAGTGTGTGTCGTGCGGCTGATGGTGAGAGCATAATGTCAAGCTGATGACCTGCTTTACACCAGGCTGCTCTCCAAGCAGACAAGCTGCATAGCCTCTTCTCTCTGTCTCTCTCTCTCTGTCTTTCGCTTTCTCTCTCTGATGTCTCTGTGTCTCTCTCTGTCTCGGTCTCTCTCGCTCCCGCTCTCTCTAGGAGATGGATGGTGATGGGAGGTGGATGGTGATGGGAGATTGATGGTGATAGGAGATGGATGGTGTTAGGGTTACAGCTCCCTGTATTGTATGTCAATAGCTGATCAACAGTTATTGGTGTCCAGTGACTGACCTGTGTGACGTATTGTACTATATTGAGACTCACCTAAATATACTCGAAAACAATGAAAATTATGAAACCAACTGAAAGAATAAATAAACTCCTGCTGGTTGAATAATGTGTGGAGTAGTGTGTGAACATGGGAGGTGTAGAGTACCCTTGAAGGAGTATGGCGGTAAAGTTAGTTTTACAACAGATGTCTTCGCTTCAGACGCCCACTGTTTTAAAACAGCTTGATGTCTGAAGAACATCTCAGTCACTCAGACCGACTTGTCTCTGACTGACTCTGACTGTCATTTCTGAAAAACACGATGATTCATTCACAGATGTATATATATATAAGGAGTAGCTTATGACCCTCTGTTTGATTAACAGGTGGTTCATTTATGAGTGAATAAGGGTAAATCCAGAAGGGTGACGCCAGGATGTTTGGAACACAAGTGGAACACCACCCTGCTCTGACCCTGTTTCACAGGAAGACACAATAATAAAATGACTGCACCCATCAGTCTGTTTCAGTTGGTTGATACGCTGATCTTTTTGTTTCGCTTTTCTAACTTACATTCACCAGAGCGACTTCTGTCTTGTGATCCCATTTGCAGATTTGCCCGTCGGTTCATGTCATTCAGGGTTTGAACCTCTGCCCTCTTGTGTTCCTGTTAAGGGGACATGAATGCAGTCTGAAGTGAATCATCAAATGTGCCTTAGGAGGAACTGTAGATCAGCTGAGCAGGGAAACACTGGAGGAAAGCAGGCCTGACACCACACTAGGATCTGTGGGAGGGTTCAACCCCCCCCCCCCCCCCTGGCCGAGAATGGTTGTGTAGTTGGTATTAATACATAATACATATGTATATATAAAAAGTGTCAGACAAACTGGTTGATGTGGAAAGCCTAGAGTTGCATGTTTGTGCTGATTGATGCATGTGTATCGTTCAGCTGTACACGTGTCACCCAGCTAGGTTCCTGCTCCAGGTGCCCAGCTGTCAGCAAGGGGGGGCCGGGGGGGGGTTGGGGGTTCTGTGCTCTGACATAAACACCGCTCCCTTTGCTCCTTTGTGCACTGAAGGACAAATCACTGCACAATGGACCCCACGCCCAATGGGTCCCAGCTGGGGGGTCGGGGGGGGGTCTGACCTGTCAGGCCCGGTCTAGAGCAGGGGCTCCTGCCCGCCTGGCTGTAAATAATAAGTGAACAAGACGCCAGGCAGGGGACTGCATGAACTGATTTATACTGCTGGTGTGATGGCGATGGTGTGCATGGGGCATTGTGTCTCTTTGTGTGTTCATGCACACACACACCTGGAATATGTCAATGTTCCCTGGAATTCTTATTTAGGAATGTTGGACTCAATGGCGTTCAATCATCTGATCTCACTATGACACAAATCACCTTGGGGCTTATATACTGCCTTACAACACAATAAACACAATACAACAAACTACAGATCTACACACCGCACTACACAACACATCCAGTTGATTACATCTAGTGTTCTCCATCCAGCACCGCCTCAGCTTCCACACTGCTACAATGGGGAAGGGGAAGGGTTCCAGCCCTTTTATGGAGAACTTTCCTTTCCCAGGATTTTTTTGAAGGACGTACCCTTCCATTTATGAACCTCCTCTTCTCTATTCATTGGTGCCATGGGGTATTGCAGAGTTATTATCTCACTGGTCGCACAAACAACTTGCCACGCTTGCATCGGTCTCCACAAACATAACTGTGAAGATATTTGCTGGTAAACTAAAGGTTAGTAGTGAGTGAGGAGTGGCATGCAGAGATCCTGGTCCTCACTTAATGACAGGGGCAAAAATGTGGTTATTCATATGTGGGCTATTTCTCAATTGGAACTTGATGTCTTGATTAATCCACGTCTGTCTTTGTGTGTTTGCATGCTGACATGCGTGCGCACACAACACAACTCCTCTGAAGGGATTACAAAGGGATGGACTTCACAGGAGAAGGCTATCAAGGCAGATAAAGCCATCTCCTCTGATAAGAAAAGGCTGTGGATAATGTGTGTGAGACGGGCGCGTCCCCAGGAATAAAAGAGGGAAGGAGAGGGGGAGAGATGGGATTCATGGGGGGGATGACTACAAAGCCATGGGGGGTAGCGGGGGAGTGCTCGCGGTGGGTGAGGGGTGACAGACAGAGAAGAACCAGATGACCGCGTGTGATACGGTGGCGGGGTGGGGGGGCGGGCGTGACAGAAAGATAAATGGAAGGGAGCGAAGAAAGGGAAAGAGTAGCCAAATAGAGATTGAAGTGTGTGACAGCGTGGCTGGGATTAGAGTGCTCACATGTGACCTACCAGCCTCTGACAATAGGGCCTCTGGATTAGCTCCACGCTGACTGTTCACGCAGGGAACAACACTTCCTACACCAACAGGCCCGCTGGAAGGACAGCATGTTGTCATGGACACATGGACCGGGGGCCTCATGCTGCTCTACTCTGCTCTTCTCTCTCTACTTCTGCTGATCTCCTCTCCGTGTGAATGTGTGTGACATCGTGGTAGGATGAACCCTTCAGCGTCTTGTCATGGCAATTTCCTTTAACAGATATTGCGTCTAGGACAGATGAGATTTCTAAATGTAAGAAGCACACAATACTTGTAGACTATTAACCTAGGTTTAATGCATGCATATATTAGACTCCTCTCTAGCAGAGTGAGTCCAGACATACAGTTTGAGTTATTGAGTTATTTATACCGTTTCAGATCCTCCCCACATTGCAGATGTCAATAATCAAATCAAGTAATGTTTACCTAAAACACAGAGTTGCCTGTTTTCTCATCAAGCAGAAGAGTGCCTAAGAGTCTTCTCCTTTGCGACCGGTTTACCCAAGTACAAAGGTTAACATAATTGGTTGACTCTAAGGAAGCTAGGCCGGCTACCCATAGAGAAGGGTTTACGTTTATTATTATTAATCCTTTGTTTTACCAGGGTAGTCGCATTGAGACAGTAGTCTCGTTTACAAATTAACCATGGCCAAGAAAGACAGCACCTAGCTAAAAGACACATAAAAACAGAGAAACAGATTAAGATGCCACTGTGGAATGCGGGACAGCTGAGAGAGCTGACCAGAGAGCTGACCAGAAGGGTAAACATTTTGATTGACTCTGAGGAGGAAGGTAGGACAGCTGACCATGAGAACATGAGAACATGGGTTAACATTTTGACGACATGCTGAACCAAGCACAAAGGTCAATATGTAGACGAGACTGGGGAAAAGCAGGATGGCAAGACAATACACAGAATGGAAAACAACGCCTATATGACTCAAAGGTAGCAACATATACATTTTTCCATCATAGTCTGCCTCGTTCTCCGCTGTTTTGATGGACTAGTGACTACAACATAACAGGGATGAATACTGGCGATGGATGAGTGGATGAATTGCCTACAGACCCTGTTCAGTGATCAATGGATGAGTAGATGAATCACCTACATGGACCCTGTTTAATGATCTCCACCCCATGTCCTTCAGTCAGGATTGCTCTAATTGTGGTTCTTGTTTGAGTTGTCTGATGTCTGGGCATCCACAGTTCAGCAACAACACATCAGCAGGATATCTGCACTCCGCCTCTATGGCCCCAATGAGAATATTTTTCTTGTTCTTTCTCAGAATAAGGATCTTATCTACTTTTTTCAAGCCCAGATATAATGTTGCATCTTTGTCGTATATATATTTTATTATGATTAATAATAAAATATAAAGGAAGCATCGCAGCCCAAGGCAGAGGTAAGGGCTGTCTGCTTCTTAATTACTCCGTATTGGTATTGAGTTTGTATTTTGATGTACTGTATGTTAGGGTATGGATATTCTAATTTAAATAAAGCATAATATACGCAATAGTGTTATGACTCTAATCTTAGTTTCTGGAGAGTCCGGTTTTCTGTCTAGTAAGACTGTACGCAATATGCAATTGATAACAGGAGATAATAACGTAACTGCTATGCCCTCCTCTATGCTAGTTTATACCAGTTCAGGCCATAGCAACAGGACACTATGATTCACACACTTCTAATTAAGCATGAACCAAAGAGGCAGCTGCGCAGTTCCAAAATAAATAAGCATTCACTTTTAAGTCTGTAAACTTTTTTGAATGCAAATATAACATGAACAACAATTTGTTCTTGGTTGATAAAAAACCCATTCCAGGAAAGCATTCTGTTTGAAAAGCTGTCACCGGTTTGTCTTCCTATTCCTTGTTTATTTCAGTATTGTTGAGGCTTAGAAATGTTTTTCACTCTTACTATGGAAAGTAACTTGACACATTGTGCCAAGGCACTTACTATGGTAAATACAAGCACACACATACTGTCTCATACACTTTACCGTGTGAGACACATTCTTTTACCACTCCTTATTTTATTACCATATCATTTCCTCTTTGTCTTACTTCACTTTCCTCCTCTCTTAATTGGCTTCTATCACTGTCATCGTGTTAAGTCTAGATCAGACTGGGTCACATGGTCATGACCACATAAAGACCTAGCAGGCTCAACTGTCCGCCTCCCTGAACATGTACTGCATCCCCAGCAGCTGTGATGCTTACAGTGGGCGCACCCTGGCCATCATGGGTCTGAGTGCTCAAGTTCTCATCAGTATGTGGATTACAGGAGTGATCGAAAGCTGTGATTCTTTCAAATAAACCAAGCCAAAATGTATATTATTGAGAAACTTTTATTGAGAAAGGACTGCCAAAAATAATAAAGGATTAGCAAATTTTCTTTGACATAAGGCAAAGAAAATGGCGAAGTCCTTCCAGCAGGACTGGTATTCAGTACAGGAGTAGCTATGCTAACTCTAGCCAGCTTAAGAAAGCAATACCTCACTGCATGTCACTGACATATGGAGTATATCATTACCTCACTGCATGTCACTGACATATGGAGTATATCATTACCTCACTGCACGTCACTGACATATGGAGTATATCATTACCTCACTGCACATAACTGACATATGGAGTATATCATTACTTCACTGCATTTCACTGACATATGGAGTATATATTTACCTTACTGCACATAACTGACATGTGGAGCATATCATCACGGGTCATCCCATTATGCTGAGAAGTGGAACAAACCCAACATCAATGTTTGTCAGTGCAGACAAGTCATCGTTCTGCTCTGCCAGCTATTGATTTAGTTTTTATATGCCAAACATCCCACATGCAATTAACATCAGCTGCAATGTTTTCCTTCCTCAGTCTCAAGGCTACAGTTAACAATTTAGTATTCAGTTAAAAGGTTATTTTATCCAATTCTGTAATTTCCTTATGATTAACTTTTTTTCCAAGGGAAATAATCTGTAAACCTTTTTCATCAAAGAAATACCTAGCCTATTCATTCTTGCCATAACTTAGTTTGCACGTTACATGTGGAAAATGTTCACAGGTTTTATAGACATATATCAACATGACAGAGCCCTTGAATTGAATTGGCTGGTTGAGATTCTGGTTGAAGATTATTTAAATAGTGCCATTTTCACGCAACTTGTGATGATTCTCACTCAGTTTATCACGCCCCTTTTTGAGAAACCTTGAGAAACCAGACTGTCTATCAACATTGAATTGTTGGCTGGGTTTTTTTAATCCTCCACTCTATTACCTCCACTAGAGTTCTCATCTCAGTGGAGAGGCTCAGAGGCTTAGTTTCATGCGCTGTCTTTACACTGACATTCGTCATTGGGGATAGTCGCCGACCCTCATTCTCTGTGGATCTTTGGCCCAAGACATGGGAATTTCCGTTATTTTTAGGGAGCCGGATCATTAGGATCAGCTCATCAACAAGAGCCGGCTCTTTTGGCTCCCAAACGGCTCTGCATATCAACTTTTATAATTCAGCCAAATGTAGCCCGTTTTGACTTATGTTCATATGTGTGGGCCTATATATCACTTCAATTATTCAATACGTAAGGAATAATCACCGAGAGGCCGGGCAATAAACAGTTTGATATGCCCGGCTAGTGGACGGCTTACCGCGGTAACCTTCCGCGAGCCGGGCATATCAAACTGTTTATTGCCCTGCCTTGAGGTGATTATTCCGTTTATTCTACT
>JAOPJL010000112.1:13687774-13699627 GCA_027123545.1 Trisopterus esmarkii
GTGTGTGTGTGTGTGTGTGTGTGTGTGTGTGTGTGTGTGTGTGTGTGTGTGTGTGTGTGTGTGTGTGTGAGTATGTGCGTGTGTGCGTGTGTGTGTGTATGTGTGTGTGTATGTGTGTCCATCTGCAAGAAAGAAGGACACACAGAAGGAGAGAGGATGGGTGGAAGATCTAACAAAACATACAAGCAACTATGCACATAGTCTTCATACCTTTAATTCCCACCTCTTCCATCCCAAGAAGTGGTTATAATACATCACTATTCACAGACCTGTTCCTCCCACTGTGGGGACATGCGTTCATCTGAGCTTGTCTCTGCCTCTATATCCAATAATCATTAAATAAAGTGTAATCTGTCAGAGCGCTGTGATGAGCAGGAGCATAGGAAGAGGCTGGTCTCTGTTTGAAGGACACTTTGTGGTCCAGAGGGTTCCCCATCATAGACACCTTCGTTGGGATCACTGGAGTCAACCACAAGCATCTTCTCATCAGATGAATTGCACATCCTTAATGCCTTCTCTATAAATACAAGACGGATAGTAGTGATGAAACAATGGGTGATGCCGTCCAATAACATGTTTCCACCTCCTCCTCTACGGTGTATATATACATCTGGGGAGAGCCGTACAGGTCTGACTCTACTCCGAGTTCTTCCTTTGTCTGCCAAACCAACCAAGCGGTTGCCAGGACGACGGCGTGTGCCTGCCTGAGAGGAGTCGTGACGTGAGCGGATCTCTGGCGCCCGTGTGTCTGAGGCAGAAGATGTCAAGCTGATCTCATGGCTGTAAAACAGATCAAAAGGTCCGGCGGGTGGAGCAGATGACACACAGAGCGGTCTGCAGAGGACCTTCAGCCCCACAGCAGACATTCAGCCTTTTAGGACATGTCTGGCTGCAAAACATGAAGACAAATCAGGTTTATAAGTACCTTTAATGACAGCGTCAGCCACGGTGATTCCACGGCCATCCCCATGACAACGTCAGGGTCACAGTGCTTGAGGGCTCAGGGCCCATGCTTCTCTTACACCAGACTGTGCTCTTACTGACACCAGTGAGTGTGTGAGTGGTCAAATATAAGTAGACTTATTTAGTAAAGAAAATGATATTGGTAAAATATTAGATCTTGTGAAAGACTTTGACAGGTCCTGAGTGAAGGTAACTATCCTGACTGTAGGTATGGTTGGGTGCTGTGGGACAAGTAGTTGTATCAGTATAGTTGGGTGCTGGGGATAGCGAGTGCACTGCAGTCGGTCAGTAGTGTTCGGTCTGGTTATTGTAACTTTAAAGGTCATGTTTGACTGTTTCCACGTCATTAGATCTAAAGACTAGTCTGGATTTCTGCTGGAACCCAAAAAGGTCTAGTAGGACTTATACACACACACACACACACACACACACTCACACACACACACACACACACACACACGTGAACACACACACACACACCTGAACACATACACACACGTGAACACACACACACACACGAACAAACACACACAAACACACGCACACACACACACACACACACAAACACACACACACACGTGAACATACACACACCTGAACACACACACACGTGAACACACACACACACACACACACACACCTGAACACACACACACACACACATGTGTGTGAACATACACACACACACACATACACGTGAACACACACAAACACACACTCTCTTTCAGGTTGAGTTGAGTACTCCCTGTGAGTCAGGAATTCAGAGCGGAGACATACCGGCTGAGGGCTCACAGCAGACAGAACACCCAGCACAGCGAGGACCGTCACATGGCTGTCACTACCTCTTTGCGTTGGCCTTTGGGAGAACAGTGCAGGTAGAGGCCTGGACTGATGCTTTGTGGCTGAATGAGTCCAGCCCATCTGAAACACACTGATGCTTATTGGCTGAGTGGTTACCTGACTGTGTCTCCTCTTAGTAAATAGGTAAAAGGACTGCATTTATACAGAGCTTTTTTGTAATCAGAGGGCACCCAAATCGCTTTTCCAATATTGCCTGACATTCACTCATTCATGTACACATTCACACACCGACAGCCAGCTTGTTGAGGGCAGTAAGGGTTAGGTGCCTCGCTCAGGGACACCTTGACTAGCTAGGAGGAGTCGGGGATCGAACTAGCAACCTTGCGGTTAGGTGAGATCAAGTTATACGTTTAGTCCTCTCGGTCTCCTCAGCAGCACATATTCATAAGTGTTAACTTTGGAAGAACATAAGTTATCGGATGACAAATTAGCTGTGAAAGTGACAGTTTGGGTGTACATTTTTGATTTAATTTAAACAAATAAACCATATCAATTAAACCCTTTGTCTTCCACAAACCAAGCGCAGCCACAAGCTATTTGTGTAGTAGAATGTTTTGTCATTCCTTCTAAAGGAAAGTTTGCTTTGTACTATATTGAGATTAAGTTTGTTGTCCCACAATACAGCAAACACACAAGCTGTATTCATTTACTGAATATGCAATATCAAAGAGGGTTTTCAATGTTCACATTTGAGCCCTATTCTCCCGGGTGACAAGGGTTCGTAAAGCATGAACCTAGTTCAGTGGGTATCCAGGCTGATGCTGGGCCTGCAACATATAAACACACCCTCCTCCCACCTCCAACACACACATAACAGACAGAGGTCATCACAACAGAATAATGTCAGCACAGCCCTGGTAGGAGGGTCCTCAGATTTATATTTACATTCAGGGCATTTAGCAGACACTTTTACCCAAAGCGACATGCAATAAGTCAGAAGAAGGGGAAACAACAATATATCGCTGTGACAAACGTGACAGTGAAATTCAATGGCTATACAGAGATACGAGACCAGTAGCAAAGATGGGAGAAACCCGACCAAACTGCACAAATCACGATGGGTTCTGATTGGAACACTTTGCGGTGCACATGCACTCATTTGGACCTGTCACTTTACTGTCTATGGTCACGCATGCAATGTCATGGAAAGGAACGTTGAAAGGAATGCAGTGGCGTAAAAAGTATGATTTTCCATTACGAAATGTAGTTGAGTTAAAGTATAAAGTCTCACAAAATAATGACACTCAAGTAAAGTACAGATATGCTAAAAAGTTACTTAAGTACGGTCACTAATTACTTGTACTTCATTACTCTCCACCACTGACTTTAACTAAATACGACATACAATAAGTGCGTACATTAAGTGCCAGGATGTACAACATACAATAAGTAGGAGGGGTGGGACGGGGTGGCCATGCAGAGTCTAGGTGAACCCTGCATCTCCCCCTGTGGCCTCCTGACGTCTCGTACGTGTCCTACCTCATGTCACACTGTCCTTCTCCTCAGAAACATGTGACCCTTTGCTGAGCTCGCCTCCCCCCACCCCCTCAGCGTCCACCGAGCATCCACACCAAAAATGCTTATTGGAGGACATCTGGAGAGGAAGGATCTGGATGTGGCGCCTGCCCCCTCACTCTGCTGGGGAAACACATCGTTAAAAATATCAACACAACGTCCATCTTGACCCTGGGGCTGAACCAGCTCCAGTCATCAAGGGACAGGGGGGCCCCTGGTGCCCGGGGGGGCCCCGATGCTAGGGGCCCCCCCGGTCCTGGGGGGGCGGAGCTCACTTCTCACTAGCCTCCCTAAATGAGGTGACACCATGGGTTTGGCTAGTCCACTGGTGCCCCTGATGAGTGCTGCTCTACGTCCCCTGTGGTGTCAGGGGCGTCAGGGTCACGTGATCCGGCCGGTGATGACCGAGTGTCAGAGTGCGTCGGTGCAGCAGGACTCGGAGGCCACAGCGCTGAGTGGCCATCTACCTGCGGCCTAATAAGTGACAGCTCTGGACTACCGCTAATAATGTAGACCATTAGCCAAAGGTGGAATAGGCCCTATTAGCTTTGAGAAGATGCTCTCACTCTCTCTGTCTCTCGGTCTCTTTCTCTCTCTTTCTCTCTCTCTCACTCTCTCTCTCTTATTCTCTCTCTCTCTTTCTCTCCCCCTCTCATTCTCTCTCACTCTCTCTCTTTCTCTCCCCCTCTTATTCTCTGTCTCTTACTCTCTCTCTCTGTCTCTCTCTCACACACATTATCTCTCTCTCTCTCTCTCTCTCTCTCTCTCTCTCTCTCTCTCTCTCTCTCTCACTCTCTCTCTCTCTCTCTCTCTCACACACATTATCTCTCTCTCTCTCTCTCTCTCTCTCTCTCTCTCTCTCTCTCTCTCTCTCTCTCTCTCTCTCTCGCTGGAGGTATGATTGAAAAACTAGTATTGTTGAGGGAAGGTTTCTGCGAGAACAATAATTTTGAGTATTGTGCCAATTTAGATTTGGACAACGTTCCACTCATTTCTGACCAATCAATGCGTCTCTTCTCCGATTGGTTCAGGAAATCCATCTTGTGAGTCAATTACAGGTGCGTCAAATGCAACACTTCCAACATGTTTTTCTCAAATTGCAATTGCTTTTTCCAAAGCACAGGGACATAGGAAGGATTCAGCATAAGTCTGCTGCCCATAAATATGTCAGTAGGTGCGCATGTCTTGCACATTAATGAGGCCCTGCTATTGTTGGTGCTGTGCAGGAACCATCAAGTGATCTGCTGAAGCCCAGACCCACCAGGGACCCCCTGGACATGCTCTGAGATGGAGATTGGTGGGTGGATATGAGGCTCATTTAGGAGCTGTGGTGGAGTGACCTGGGTATTGGACATCCCACAGCATTAGAAGAGGGCTTAAGATGGAAAGTATTGGTGGTATAATTGCACTGACCAAATGATGTGTGGAATAGTATATCACCTCTTCTTCTTCTGCCTTTTCAAGAACCGTTGTTGGGATGCACATATGGAAGGCAGAGCCTCTATAGAGGGGGGGATACTGCAGTTAAAGAAACGTTAAGGGATCGCTTTTAAACGTCATGAGTCTGTACTGCAAGCTGTAAGGAATATCACTGTTAGAACCCAGACTGGTCCTGGTTGAACCCAGACCTGGTAGAACCCTGACTGGTTCTGGTAGAACCCAGATTGGCTACCTGGTAGAACCCAGATGGGTCCTGGTTTAACCCAGACCTGGTAGAAGATTGGCTCCCTGGTAGAACCCAGACCGGTCCTGGTAGAAACCAGACCGGCTCCCTAGGAGAACCCAGACAATATAGAACCCAGATCGGTCCTGGTATAACCTAGACCTGATAGAACCCAGACCAGTCCTGGCAGAACCCAGACCTGATAGAACCGAGACCGGCCCTGGTAGAACCCAGACTCCAGGAGGGAACACTTCCCCCTACAGCATGGTGTTCTCCAGTTCATAAAGATGTAACCACACTACAGATCATTGTATGATGTGTTCAGTGAGGGCAGCTTGACACCTTTACAGTTTTGTGTTTAGAGAACACATTCTGGACAGAAAGTGTTTCCTATCAGGGCTTTTCAACTGTCTGTGTTTGTGTTCTTGATCAGAGTCAAGAGGGTGTGCTACAGCAGGTTTTACAGTATTTATCAGTTGAATTCATAGTTTATCTACAAGATGAGTCAATAAAAAGACAAACCTCAAAATGCCTGGCGTTGTGCTGCAGGACAAACTCCAAACACAGGAGCCACCTTATCCTCCTCTGATGCCAACACCAACATCACAGCACAGTGTGGCGTACCGACAAGAATGAATGGCCCCGTCTGAGGGCCCAAACCACACGGCAATTACAAGGTCACACGCAGTTCAATACCATACGTCTCCTCCTGACATTCTGGGACTCATTAAGAACATGAGGAATGGCTGAGCGAGCACCCATCAATACCTACACCCTGAAGAGTTACTCTGAGATCCAGCTCAGACGGCTCCTGTTAGAGGAACAGGGGATACTTCCGTCTTGTTGGTGAATGAATCACTGGAGCCATGTCTTTATTCAGTCATGGCCTCCACCTATAGCCTTCCATTTTAGGATTAAACCACCGTAGGCAGGCTGCCTTTGGCCTCTCTAGTGGCGGTTAGTTCCCCTGTTGGTTTACTGTCAAAAATAAATAACTACTAATGTAATACTACTGTATCTATACTAATGTAGCTATACTGTATCTATACTACTGTAATGCTACTGTATCTATACTGTATCTATATTACTGTATCTATACTGTACCTATACTGCTGTATCTCTACTACTGTATCTATACTGTATCTCTACTACTTTATCTATACTGTATGTATACTACTGCATCTGTATTATCTGGTGACACTCTGTGAGTGGAGACAACACAGAAAGGCTATATACTAAATATATATATATATATATATATACATATATAAATAAGTAGCAACAGTGCCCTTCTGCTCTTTGTTTTCTTCCTTCAGTCATTGGACAGCAGTTTGTAAATATCCAATGATTACTATCATGCTTATTAGAATAATGTACAATTCTACCGTGGATTTGACATCAAAATGAAAACGGTTAGGGTTTAATAATCCTGTTCGGAACGAGTCACAGAACACACTACCACACATGCACGCTAACACACACTATCACACATTCACATACATAATCACATGGGCACACACGGTCGCACACATACACCCTTACACACACGCACACTATCACACACACACACACACACACACACACACACACACACACACATGATCACATACACACATGGTCGCACACATACACACTCGTAGCACTCTGCTTCCTTGACTTTCCATCCCTGATTGCAATTAGTGAATTATGCACTTGGACTTGGGCCAGCTATTCAGGATTAAATTATTCATCTATGTTAATAGCCGCTGCCTCTCTCTGGCTCGCTCTGCCTCTCTCTGCCTCGCTTGTCCTCGCTGCGCCTCTCGCTACCTCACTCTACCTCTCTCTGCCTCTCTACCTCCTCCTCTGCCTCTCCTCTCTCTGCCTCTCCACCTCCTCCTCTGCCTCTCCTCCTCCTCTGCCTCTCCTCTGCCTCTCCTTTGCCTCTCCTCCTCATCTGCCTCTCCTCTCTCTGCCCCTCCTCTCTCTGCCTCTCCTCCATCGGTCCCTCTCTTCTTCATCCTCCTCCCTACTCCTTCTATGCACTCCTCCTCCTCTCTCCTCCTCTCTCTGCCTCTCCTCCCACTGTGCCTCTTTTCATCCTCCTCTCTCTGCCACTCCTCCTTCCCTCACCTCCTCCTCTGCCTCTCCTCCTCCTTCTCGCCACCCCTCCTCCCCCTTCCTCTCTCTGCCTCATGTTGCTCCTGCAGCCTGGTAGTATTGAGCTCTTTATTGGTGTTATTAGGAGCTGCTCCAAAAACAAATGATGTTTTTTTAAACAAATGATGTCTGAAGGAACAATACAATAAGTCATTTCAGAGGGATTGCTTTGGCTCCTCCTCTCCATGACTCGATGGCGCTGTGGGAATGTCAAAGTGAGCGTTGATGAAAGGGAGGGCGTTTGAAAGCAAATCCTTGACCAGGGGGAATGTCTTCAGTGTGCTGATCTCATTACTGGCACTTGTTCATTTGCACTTTAAAATTGCAGGAAAAATAATGCTATCTTAGCGTTTCATGTTTAGTGCGTATCCTTTGTTTCAGACAGATGTTCCATGGTCTCTGTCTGTATCTAAACCATATGAAGACGTTTCTCTAGAGACCACCTGCTGGCGAGGGATGGACCAAGAGATCAGATCATATGCAACAACATTACTGTTATAAAACATATAAGAAATAATCATGTAAGAGAAGAAAAACATTTAAGGAGAAAGAGTGTTACTCTTTAACTTCCCCTTTATGATGTGTCCACAGTTCCCACAACAACGTGCATCTTAAGTTGGATGGTTCATTGAGTTGTGACTGCAGTCATATAGAGGATCTGAACGTCTTTGTTCAAATTACTGGAGGCTCATGGACCAAGGCTGACGAGCTGATAGAGACATTTGTTAACACATGCTAACACAATGCTAACACACTGCTAACACAATGCTAACACACTGGTAACACAATGGATACACAATCCTAATTCATACAGCCATACATCTCTCTCTCTCTCTCTCTCTCTCTCTCTACCTCTCTCTCTCTCTCTATCTCTCTCTCTAAAACTGCACAGGAGTCAGAACTTTGTTAGTGTGCATGCGTGCGTGCGTGCGTGTGTGTGTGTGTGTTTGTACATATTAGCATTCTGATAAAGGGAAGGGAAAGGTCTTGCTGTATGTATTTGTCAAATACCTTGAAGGCATTTCATCAGCAAGGCTCCGCACACCTGCAATCATTCACCTTCCTCATGCAGAATTAACACACACTCACACACATCCCTCCATTCAGCCTGCCCGCGTACCCCTACACCAACGTGCACGCAGACACTCACACACGCAGAGCATCCAGGTCATCCAGTTCCATCGGAGTGCCAAGAGGAGAGCCACAGTAACAGAGGAGGTCCGTAAGCCTCGATGCTAACAGGCTGCTGGTCAATCACCCTGACCTCCTACAGGTCCTCGCTGCTCCTCTAGCTGATCAGTCTCTCCTCAAACTACCAGTACACTGCAGTGTCTGCAGCGATGTGTGGGTAGATATGCGGATGGTTGTAGAAGAGCTATGGATATCTATACGTATTTCTTATCCTGTATATAAGATAGAAAGTACTGAATGGGTCAGAGAAAGGAGGTGGAGATAAAGTCAGCGGAGACAGACCACCCAGACAGATCACCCAGACAGACCACCCAGACAGACCACCCAGACAGATCACCCAGACAGATCACCCAGACAGATCACCCAGACAGACCACCCAGACAGACCACTCAGACACCCATACAGAACACCCAGACAGACAGCCCAGCCAGACCACTCAGACACCCAGACACCCATACAGGACACCCAGACAGACCACCCAGACAGACCCCCCTGGTGCTACACCTTTCTCTGTCACTGTAATTGCCTGGGGTGGAGAAGGCATTTCCGCTCATGAAGTAATAAATGCCGGCCGGTCTGTTCCTGTCAGCAGACGAAGGCCCAGGGCCCTCGGCCCACCTGTGGCCTTTGAAGCCCCTGCAGGGGCCAAATTACCTTGTTGCCCAGGGGCCCTCGGCCCCTCCTCAAGAAGGCTTTGATCACGACGGCCGTCTGGGCAGAATGTCACCACGCGCAGGTGGACCCGTGACACACTGGAGCTCAACAACTCATCTGGACCTGAGGAGGGTGTGTGTTTGTGTGTGTGTGTGTGTGTGTGTGTGCGTGTGTGTGTGTGTGTGTTAAGTGTGTGTTAAGTGTGTTTTTGTGTGTGTGGTTGTGTGTGTGTTAAGTGTGAGTGTGTGTGTGTGTATTTCCCATGGGGTCCTGTCTGATACTTGTAGCCCCCAGGCCGATGCCCCCCACCCTCCTCTCCTCTTCACTAAGTCGCTGTGTTGATGTTTATGTTGTTGATGTTGATGTTGATGTTGATGTTGATGTTGTTGATGTTGATGTTGCTGATGTTAATGTTGTTGATGTTGTTGTTGTTGATGTTGTCGTACATCTGGCAGCCACATTATCGATGATTGCAATAATCCCATGTTGTTTTTGCTGCTGTCTCCTTAATCACTACTGAGTGCTGTAGTGACTCCCTCACTCCTTAGTGCGGCTGTGACTCCCTCACTCCTTAGTGCTGCTGTGACTACCTCACTCCTTAGTGCGGCTGTGACTACCTCACTCCTTAGTGTGGCTGTGACTCCCTCACTCCTTAGTGCTGCTGTGACTACCTCACTCCTTAGTGCGGCTGTGACTCCCTCACTCCTTAGTGCTGCTGTGACTACCTCACTCCTTAGTGCTGCTTTCACTACCTCACTCCTTAGTGCTGTGACTCACTCACTCCTTAGTGCTGCTGTGCCTCCCTCACACATTAGTGCTGCTGTGACTCCATCACTACTGAGTGCTGTAATGACTCCCTCACTCCTTAGTGCTGCTGTGACTCCCTCACTCCTTAGTGCTGATGTGACTCCCTCACTACTGAGTGCTGCTGTGACTCCCTCACTACTGAGTGCTGCTGTGACTCTGTTGGACGGTGGAGAGAGTCACAGTTGCAATTCAAAGACTTTGACTCTTTGTTTTATAGACTTTATTAGCAGTATGATATGGAACCGATTGTCAATAAAACATCAGACAGAGTTCTGCACGTAAAAACTGAGACGTGAGGGCGGTGCAAACTAGGCGGTTCAGGCTGACACAGCACTGACATTAGTCTGGCATTTGGTTTCTTATTTGTTTTATATTTGTATTAACTGCGGCTGCCTTTTCTAAAGTTATGATAGAAATCCTCCTGGATTTGGTTCTGGCCGGTTCTGTCTGGGTGTGAAAATGTTAAACCAACCCAAACCAAACGTGTGTGTTAAATACGATGACAGGGATACGTGATGGATCAGTTAACAGTTGAGTAACTTCTTCTTTTGAGTTTTTTGAGGTTTTGAGTTGACCTGCCATATTTCAGATTGACAGACAGCAGACCCATCAAACCATGACTAACTTTGATTACATTACAAACAGCATAAGGATGTCCAGGGTAAGGAGGGGATAACTAGGGGATGGACGTGGGTTTCAGTGTTTACATGGCGGTTAAGACACAAGATTTCCACTGTAATCAGATTACAATCAGCTATCTAATGTAAATGCAGTGAATGTCTCATAAAAACCTGGTCTCAGTTGGTTAGTAAAACTGAGACGTGTTAGTTGGTTAGTAAATGGAGACAGGATTAGTTGTTTATTAGTAAATTACACTTAGGTTTAGGGTAAGGGTTACTGTTAGGTTTAGTGTTAGGTTTAGGGCTAGGTTTATGGTTAGGTTTAGGGTTAGTGTAGAGGGTGAGGGTAAGGTTTACGGTTAGCTTTAGGTTTAACAGCTCTGCATTGATCGGTCAGCTGCACTTCCTCTGTTGGGAGTTTGTGTCCAATATCTACGCCCAGTGTGGTGAAGGCACCTTTAAACCCTGTGATTGCAGGACCTCTTTGACCTGTTTAGGTCTTTAGTCTATTGCCTATTCAGGCTGGGTGGGCAACAGTCGTGGTTTCACACAAGGAAGAAGCCGCTGAATATATATATGAGCCCCAAACCAGAGGACCCTAACCAAGCTCAATCGTAGATTGCATGTTAGTCTGGGGAGGCAGCTTTCTTCAGCACAAGAGGCACGATAAACGGGCCTAGTTCAACTGACTCTACGCAATTGGCTGCTTGCCGTCGCTTTCCTGTCGTCATTGTGTTAAACCAGCCAATAATGCGCCAGGGGGAGAAGCCAACTTGGTGATTGGCTCCTGCAAAAATGTATCGGAAGCAGAAAGAAATGTATTGCTCTTCTCTGGACCCTTCTGCAGGGCGAAAATCTAATCGCTAGCAGAACGGACTGGGGGTACTCAGTCTAAGAAGACCCGACACTGGGCCGTCTTGTGTTCAAGGGACACCAGACGTTCTCCAACACAGTTCTCTCTAAAAAGCACTCTGCACAAAGTGGCAGATAATTTCTGCCCTGTGGGCGAGTCAGTGTGTGGAGAGAGACGCCGTGTGAGTCTGTGTTCCTCTGAGGCGCCAGCGTGACGCAGCCTCGACCCTCGGGTCAGACCATGAGCTCAGACACCGTGGAGGTCCGGGGTGATGCTGTGTTTGGATGGTTTGTATCTGTAGGGGAAAAGCCTTTTAGTCACCACCAGCCCTGAGTGGCACCGACAGACATCAATTAATCCCTCCCAGCGGCCCCGGGGCACTCAGGAGCCAGAGAGGTCCTCATTGTGGCCCCCGTCTCCACCAGGACCACTCTGCCTTCCGGCGGCGTGTGTGGGGGGGGGGGGGGGGGGGTTTGGGCACAAATAAAATGGCAGCAAAAATGCGTTCCAAAATGGACATTTTTAAAAACCCAAAAACGCCATAACAACCCAAAAAAACGGGTGTAGCAACATTGAGCACCGACCCA
>JAOPJL010000112.1:13732012-13743163 GCA_027123545.1 Trisopterus esmarkii
CAGATCCTCTAATGACACCGGAAGATATAGCCTCCCCGGTGTCACGTGGGGGTCACAGGTGACTATGTTGGTATTAGGTACTCGAAATGCGCATGCGCGAGGTGGAGATCCAGTGCTTTAAGCACCGCCTCTGGCGGTCATCCAGGATTCATAGAACCGTAGTTACATTCGTAACTATCGTTACACACAGTCAGACACTCATGTTTTCACACACACACACACACACACACACACTCTAACCACAAAATGATTTGTATTTCATGTCAAAATTATTAATTATTACGATTTATTTGTGATTTACTCACAGCCCATTCAATGTCAGTACACTTACATCTTGTCCGACGGATGTTTAGAATTACAAACAACAAATATATGTGAAATGTGTGGTTAATTGTATGTTAACCATGGATGGATAATAACTAAACCAAAAGACAATATAAACCATTGATGTATAATAAGTAAACCAATAGACTAACGTATCCATTTCAAATCCATTTCTTCGGCGGTGTTCGGCTGTCTCCGGCAGCGCTCGGGTCGAGGTCCCATGTGTTCGGCTTTCTCCGGCAGCGCTCGGGCCGAGATCAAGGGTGTTCGGCTGTGTCCGGCTACGCTCGGGTCCCGGTCCTCCATCTTGTTGAGCAGTGTGTCTGAAGGCGGACGCAGAGCTCATTGTTACCGGAGGACTTCAGAGATGGACGGGTACGTATCGCTCAGAGCAGTTTAATGTCGTCAGCATGTACCGGTGGAAGGTATTAGGATGGATTCATACCATATAACGTGTTTGAATCCCGTTGTTCTGGTGTAGGTATGGTTATATAACATCACAGCGCGGGGCTGGGGCTCACCATGCGCTCCTCTCAACCTCCCAAACCCTTACTATATTTTATCATTATTATCATTCTTATTTTTACGTAGTGTTATGAAGAGCTTCTGGGTAGCAGCCCGGGACCCAGTGATCTCTCTGTGTTGTTGGATGCTGTCGTCCGCTCCTCTTTATTCACTGAGACGGCCTAATGCTAAGCTAATGCTAGGTGGCGTGACGCGGATCCCTTTTGTTGTAGCATTTTAGCGTTAGCCTCGGCTGGGGTTAGCGTTAGCCTCGGCTCTTTGTGGTGTTATCCTCGGCTACTGTTAGCGTTAGCCTCGGCTCTGGCGTTAGCAGAGATGCAGGTCACGTTCGGTCTAGCTGGCCTGTAGCTCCAGGCTGTTTGGTTTAAACGGGAGACATTTTACAGAGCGGTGATGACGTCACATTAGAGTAGTTATGTTGGTTTGAATGGCGGCGCCTGATTGGTTAGTTTAAAACGCTGAGCATGAGAAACCGACCAAATAGGATCCATGTGCACGGCTGATCATCCATCAGTCTCTGTTCCTCAATCACCATCACTGTGCTCCTCCACCGCTCTCTGGTCCGCCATCACTCTGTTCTTCCATCATTATCACTCTCTGGTCGTCCATCACTCTCTGTTCCACCATCACTGTGCTCCTCCACCCCCATGGTGTGTTCCTCCACCTGTACGTGGTCAACCCCTGTTCAGTCTAATCTTAAGTTAATACTTAGAGTCGGTTTGGTTCCCTGATGTCTGCAGAGTATCTTCTGACCCGAGCGCTCTTTGTAAGGATTGAGGAACTTCAAACTGAGTGGGATTCAGACATGCCCCTCTATGGCCCTCATACTTACTGCCAGTTAATTCTGCTGCCAGAACTTGTTTGCATGAGGTGTGAAGTTTGTAGAGGCAACGCCCCTCAGCAGAATGCAGACGCCCCGTTCAGGCACTCCACCCAGTTCAGCCAATCCACTAGTGGGGGACGGCCGTGCTTCACCAACACCAAAGGCTCTCCGCGTCAACAGGGGTTGAAGTCTGGCCCTTGTGGTATGGAGAAGCTGTGTGGGGCACCCGTCAGGAGATGTCCTGACGTTTTGGCGAGATCAGTTGGAGAGCAAACAGAACATTTCCCTCACTACTAGCTGAGGGATTGCTAAGAGGTTCTTCCAAACTACACTCACACTAAACTGGACCTTTTTAAAAACGTTTTCGTTGGCACAAGTCATTGGTTGCAAGAAGTGATAGTGACTTCCTAACCCAGTAGGACTGATGTCCTCGCTCTGTTTCCACAGTCTCTCTCTTTTTGTTACCTCTTGAGCATAACGCTGTTGTTATCCTCTTAAAGTTTAACCGATACGTTGTGTTCTAGTCTCTGCTAAGATGAGGTCTGGTTCCGTCCTGATACAATGTCTTCAGTGTTATGAGATGCCCATTATTCTTTGTAATTGATTTGCAGGACCAGCAAAACTATTAAATGATAGTGGAGCTGGCATGTGGGGTAAATTAATCACATGCATAGTTTCAAATGTAATGATCTGAAGAGGAGTTTGCGTTAGTAAATTACTTTTACTGTGGTGCAAAACTTAGTGCTCTACTCATGCATGGTTAAAGTGCCCTTTTGGGTTATTTCTGCAAACTGTTCTGGTTGTGACACAAGTTCTAATGGGAGAGGGCATGTAGCTTAGCTTAACTCACGTAGCAAGTTGGTTTCCCCATGGTGGGTTAGGGATGGGCCTCGATTGTCTCAAAGCCATCTTGAGATGGTGTATGTGTTCACATTGTAACCAAAGTGTGATTTGGGAAATCAGTTCCGAATGTAGAGCAAGTGATCTTTTCTCTCTCAATCTTTAGTAGGTCTGCTTGTAGGCTATTCATATAATAATGCCCTGGTATATCGTGAAATTGGTTTCACTGAACCCAATAATGTATCAAAGGTTGTGTATGTTTACAGCTTTTGAAATTGTGCATAGATTATGACCCTTTTCTATCTTTTTTATTTTTTAGGATAAGTGATGTTGCTGTTGGTGTCAAGGTGAGTCTCTGAGCAAACCTCAACCTCCATTCAGAAGAACCTAAACCTCACTAAGCACAAGAACCATACATCCATGGCATAGCCAAAGCTTTATTTAATTTAAAATGCATTTCTGAGAAGTTGTATGTTATTTCCAAACAATGAGATTTCTAGAGCTCCTACTACTGGCAAAACAATATAAGAGAGTTAATAAACAGGAAATCTTTTTCTGCCCGGCCAGAGGAAAAGACCAAATGTAATTTCTAGTGAAATGCATTTGATCTCTGGGCACCATACACATTCTTGTTCAATCGTCTGTTTTCCAGTCTACATAAAACAAGGTTAAGTCCTACCTTGATGGAAACCTGAACAGAATATTAGGTTCTTTTTTTGCCCCTGTCAATACAATCAAGTATTTCTTGTTGATTATTACAAAACCTCCCGGGAAAGGCCCTGGAAAGAGTTTTTGCGTAAGTGGTACAAAACTTTATGTGCCTGAGATTTATTGAAGCGTGGGTTTGGTGTCAATGGCCCAGATGTCTAGTTTTTCCATGAACATAAAGAAAAGAGCTGAGGCAGACCTATGGTAGAGTACCCATAGGTGTGCGGAGGGGGGGGGTACTGCTGGAGGCGGTGTGGGTGGGTGTGTAATGGGTCTCCAGCCGCAGTCTCCCCCTCTCCATCAGTCAGCTTTAAGAGCACAGGGCGCTTCAGCTCTGGGGAACCCTGCATCGCTCTGGATGCAATGACACAATTTGACATCTTAAATGTACGGATTAAACCCACACAGTGTCTGGTCCTTCTTCTGGTGCATGTCACCCTCTTTTCCCCAGTGTCTCGCTAGCATCTACTTCCTGTTCTTTAAACCGTCTATCAAGAGACCCATGTGATGGTTTTCTGTGAAGGAGCCGTCAGCAAACCAACAATGGTTTTTTGTGGTTGTTTACGGCCCTTTGTTTGTGGTTCCCCACAGAGAGGATCAGAGGAGCTGAGCATGTACAGCAGCCCCAACTCGGGCGTGAGCAGTATCAGTGGTGAGTAGGGCCCACCTCCCTGTGCATCCAGACCATTTTGTACAGACTGAAGGCTAACTGACTGAGTCCTCCTTTAGATGGTACCTCTAACGGCAGTGACAGCAAAAAGCAGAAGGTGGAGGAAGCTCCTCCGTCCCGCGTGCTCCACATCAGAAAGCTCCCCAACGAGGCGTCTGAGACGGAGGTGATCGCGCTGGGCCTGCCCTTTGGAAAAGTTACCAACATCCTCACACTCAAGGGCAAGAACCAGGTGAGGTGGCAGTAAGGTGTGTTTGGTGGGCATTTACAAGCCCTTCCGCCTATAGAAAATACAGAATTACAATTCTATACGAACAATTATCTGAATGTTCGGGCTCAACACTATTGACTATGCTAAAAGTTAGAATCTTCAGAGATTGAAGCTTCTGCTAAATGAGTAAACATAGATTTTTTTTTTTTTTGCATGTTATGTCTTTCCACGGGCCGAAAAGTGTTGGGTGCGGTATGTCAACCCGTTCTGACGTGCATCATTTGTATTTCCCAGGCGTTCCTGGAGATGGGCACAGAGGAAGCGGCCATCACCATGGTGAACTACTACAGCACGGTGACGCCTCACGTCCGCAACGTCCCAGTCTTCATCCAGTACTCCAACCACAAGGAGCTGAAGACGGATGCCGGCAACCAGGTGAGACCGCCTCAAACTCGCTTGATGCCCTGTACAAGGAATCCGGATGAACTAGGCCGTTGACATGTATTAGCGGATATAAAGCGGTATCAAGCGTGTTAGGAGATGAGATGTGTATGTGACCCTTGTCCTGACCCCCAGCGGACGCAGGCGGTGCTCCAGGCGGTGTCGGCCGTGCAGTCCGGCGGCTCCCCCAACTCAGACGTTCAGGAGGCCCTGGCGGCCGCCTCCAGCCCCGTGCTGCGCATTATCATCGACAACATGTTCTACCCTGTGACCCTGGATGTCCTGCAACAGGTGCCCCCTCCTCCTAGAAACCAGCACCCGCAATCATTCTTTGTTTGTGTGATGTATTCAATTTGACGTCCTCCTCTTGACCTCCCCTAGATCTTCTCTAAGTTTGGCACCGTCATGAAGATCATTACGTTCACCAAGAACAACCAGTTCCAGGCCCTGCTCCAGTTCAGCGACCCCGTCAATGCCCAGCAGGCCAAACTGGTGAGTGCCGGCCGGAGAGCTGGTTGTAGTGTAACGTTTCCTATTGGTAGGATGGCCCCTGACCTGGGTTCCTTTCACCACAGGCTCTCGACGGCCAGAACATCTACAACTCCTGCTGCACGCTGCGCATCGACTTCTCCAAGCTGGTTAACCTCAATGTCAAGTACAACAACGACAAGAGCCGAGACTACACGCGCCCCGAGCTCCCGGCAGGGGACGGCCAGCCCAGCATGGACCCGTCCATGGCTTACAGCAAGGACTCCAACTCCCTGCTCGGTAAGATCCCAGGTAGAGCCCCTTTCTTTTCTTACCCATCATTTAAGTAGAGATACAGACCTTTAACATCAGATATGCTGATGGCAAAACAAAATAGTTGCTGAGTTTCAATGATGCATTATGCTTCACAACAAGTGACCGTGTGAAACTGTTGATATATAATGATTAAATATGATATAAATAATTGTAGTGGAGTGGTCCTGGATAATCAGTAGACCGGCTAGGTTCAGAAGCAGGGCTGATGAGTGCTTGTGTAGTTCTGTACCCCATGATATCTCTCCCTGCCTCCAGGAGCCATGAACCCGCTGAGTGCTGCTGCGGCGGCGGCGGCGGCGGCCGGACGTGTGGCCCTGGGGGGCCAGGCCGGCTCCAGCGGGGTCCTGCTGGCCAGCAACCTCAACGAGGAGGTCAGTACTCATGAGGCGGGACACCCCCAAGCCCCCCCCCCCCATCCCCCAGGCTCTGTCGTGCTCACCGCTAACGGACTGCTCCCACTCCTCCTGCCTGTTGACGGGCGCCCACACAGGCCTCCTGACTGTACTGTGTTGTAGAAGGGGAGCCCAGCCATGCCACTGCCTCTGTTAGCCTCTTAGAGTGGGAGTGAACCCCCGTTTTCAAACCCCTCCATCGTATCGTGAGTGCTAGAGGAGCTGTGTTGTGTATGACGTGGTATCCAGCAAGCTTAACCCTCTGGAGGTCCATGTTGACCGCTGCCCAGATGAGCTCCACACGCCCACACCGGTGGTCTCAATCTCAGCGTGGGCCCCCGTTGGGACTTGGTTCGGAGCAGAGTAGACCATCAAAACCGGCCAATATCACAGGAATCTTACCTGTTTTCTGTTAATTGTTCATTTTGGAACGATGACAAAATTACATATTAATTATAGAAAACATGCAAAGACGTTTCAATCAAAAAACACTGTGGGTTCAGTGCACTTCCTGGAGTGGTTCACTTTGAATATGACCCTTAGATCTCCCATCTTTTTTTTTTAAGATCACAACCTATTTGTATTTGTAGTCTGCCTCTTTTTTTATTCCCAACAAAGTCTTCTCATCTCATTCAGATGTTCTGCCATTCTCTGCTCACATATCCTTATGACAAACTGTATCTTAACTCTGCTAACCCTGCTCTCTCTGTTTTTTCTTCTCTAAGTCAAACTCTGCTCTCCTCAGCCTCTATGAAAACCCTCTCTGACCTCTGGCCTGTCTCTCTGGGTCTCCAAATCCAAAATGCCACACATTGTACTTCATCTCCACAACCTTTAACCTTTAGCCTCTCAATCTGCTATTCTCTGACCTCTCTAATTGCGCTCTGAAATCTTTGTCTCAATCTTTTCCTTGTCTGCCACCGAGTGTCCCACAGAGCCGGGCCATATGTCGTCCAAAGGCTGTTGTGTCCTCCACATTGTCCTGGCTTTCTGGCTCTCAGTCCGACCCTCTGCTGAGACCAATGATAGAATGGGCTTATTGTCCACTGATAAAGTCGTAGAGTAGTAACTGGTGTTGAAAGCATCAAATGAGTAGGGCCCATGTTATCAAGGCCCCTACGTTATCAAGGCCCCAGGTTATCAAGACCCGTACGTTATCAAGGCCCTCCATTATCAAGGCCCCACATTAATAAGGCCCCCCCCCCCCCCCCCCAGGTTATCATGCACTAGTGTGACTCCCATCCTCAGAATATGGTAATCCTTATGAGTATGTTGGTGGCCCCTCATTGATTCCTGCATGTCCAGCTGCACCCCCCCTCCCCCCCCCACTGGATCTAACCGCATGCCCCTCTGACGTCTTCTCCCCTCATACCATTTCATGGTTGGTCGTTTCTCCCCAGCGGACAGGAAGTCAGCTCCATGACTACTGCATGTTGTGTTTTGTGTCTCATGTTTGAAATTGAATTGCTGATATAAATTATTTTGTTTTGTTGCCGATGTTTTAATTTTCTTTTACATGAATGTACCTTTTGCCCCATGCTTGTCTAGGGTGAAAATACATTTTGCGTAATTTGCTATTTTGACTAAAGAAACATGTTTCCAGCCATTTTCTCTGACCAATCGACCTGCATTATTCCAGTGTACTGACCTGTATTTTATTTTTGTCCCTTCCCCTCCCCCTCACTTTATTTATTTTTATTTGCTCACCCCCAACCACCCTCCCATGGATCCTCCCTCATTCTCTGTCCCTCCCCTCCCTCCCCTCATCACATTAACTCCCCCGACGCCCTCCCCCTTCTCCTCCATGACCCATCACCTCATCACTCTCCGGGGGGGGACAAACAATACCAACCATCCTCTACCTCTGGATCGATCTGTCCATCTCCGCTCTCCTCGACTCCTCTACCTCTTCTGTCTCACGCTGCTTGTTGCTCTTCTCTCCCTCTAAAGATGGTTACGCCCCAAAGTCTGTTTACCCTCTTCGGTATGTTATCGCTAGAGCTCTCTCTCTCTCTCTGACTCTTTCTCTCTCTCTACTCTGTTCTCATTGTTCTCTCTGTATATCTACCAGTATCATAAGTACTATAGCTATTGTTGTGCAGTGTTTATAAGGTAGTTTGTAACACATGCAGGCCCCCTGCTTATTGCTCTGGGTCATGTTTATTCCTCTGTCCTCAAATTCAATAGTCGATTTATCATTGCATGGTTAAATATCGTTTGGCTTGCATGCGATGTTTGGATAACGTGACACCGATGACGCTCTGTTTCGAGGGTGTCTAATGTAATGATCCTATACACCTCTTTGATATCTCCTGTTGATTGATGGCTCTCCTTTCCTACTACTCTCTTCTGTATTGACCGAGGCCTCTCCCCTCCGGTGCTCACTGTCTCCCTGACCCTCTGCTCTGTCTCTCCACCTTCACCCTCCGCTGGCTCTGGCTTCAATACAGGTGTGTACGGTGATGTCCAGAGGGTGAAGATCCTCTACAACAAGAAGGACAGCGCACTGATCCAGATGTCTGATGGCAACCAGGCACAGCTAGGTGAGTCGATGTGTGAGGTAATCTAGGCTGACAACCGCTTCAGTAGGCAGAACCAAATCCCTATTCTGGCCTTCACCCGTCAGCCACCCATGAGGCCTGGTGCCAGGCTGTGCATTAACGCTCTTCTCCGCAGCGATGAGCCACCTAAACGGGCAGAAGATGTATGGCAAGATCATCCGCGTGACGCTGTCCAAGCACCAGACAGTGGCACTGCCCCGTGACGGGCTGGACGACCAGGGCCTGACCAAGGACTTTGGGAACTCCCCGCTGCATCGCTTCAAGAAGCCCGGCTCCAAGAACTTCCAGAACATCTTCCCACCCTCGGCCACCCTCCACCTCTCCAACATCCCGTAAGTGACCGTCGTAGGTTAGCAGGGGTCATCACAGCCCTGGGGGCGGGGGCGGGGTGTCTACAGGGGTCCTGACCACTGTGTTGTGTCCTTCTCCCCAGGCAAGACGTGAGTGAAGACGACCTGCGCCTCCTGTTCACCAACGGTGGTGGGGCTGTGAAAGCCTTTAAGTTCTTCCAGTGAGTCTTTGATCCATTTCTTTGTTGAAGTCCTATTGGTTGAAGACATAAATCGCTTAACCCCGCCTCCTCCCCCAGGGACCACAAGATGGCTCTTCTTCAGATGACCACGGTGGAGGAAGCCATCCAGACGCTGATGGACCTCCACAACTACAACATGGGGGGCAGCCAGCACCTCCGGGTCTCCTTCTCCAAGTCCACCATCTAGACGGCGCTGGTCCACCTTTGACTAGTTTGATTTGAGTACAGTGTGATGTTTTGTTTTTGATCTTCATTCCTTGAGAGATTGGCCCCTTCTAACCTTAGTTTATTGAAGAGACGTCGATGTGTAGGTGTTTCTGCTCCGTACCTCCACACTCCTGTTGTGACGCACTGAGGTTCCTCTTTTCTACTCCTGTTCTCTGTAAGCTCCATGGCTTTGTGAATTAGATCCTGTTTCCGTTGATAAGATACTCCCGTGCCTTACTCAACAATATCAACTGTTCTCCGGCCACCCCCCCCGCACCACACTGTCACCTGGGCCCGTGCCAAAGCACGGATACCTTAGGAACCGTTTTCTATTTAACCGCGCTCACTCGCTGTAGCATTTCTGTGCCACGTTCTTTTTCTTTCCCCTTTCAATGGTTCATTGAAACTTAAAATTGCCTGTTGTCATTGGCCAAACCTGCTCCCTCCAGCCCCTCCACGGCCCGCACACCCTCTGTTTCACACCTTGTGTTTCAGACACACGCCGCTTGCTGAAAGTGAACCAATGTACGCTTCAGTCGAGTGTTGACATTTCATTTGCAATCTTGAGTAAGAACGCGACCTGCAAGTGTATCATTTGGTCCTGAGTTACCTTCCATTCTTTTTGCTGTAGCTACTTGATGTAACTTTAAATGTGACAATGGGTTTTATAAGCATGTGTAGTCGTTTAGACTCTGCAATAGGAAAGTGTTGCATGCTTTGGAAGCGATAGCAGCATTAAGTCCACTGTGATGTCATGTCATGTGACAGTTTACTGAGGAGAAGGCTACTTGGTTGGACCAAAGTTTATGTGCCTTTAGTGTTTCTTTCCTATTTAATTTTAACAAGAACAAAAACATTTTACATAAAAACTGCTTATGAAAAAACTTGGTTTATTTCCTTCATGTTGTATTTGGGGGTGTGTAACATTATCTTGACCTTTTGACAGAAAAAAACTGCATCCACTGGAAATGGGTTTTGTTAAAAAAAAAAACAGTATATTTTCTATACAAGTCTCTTTTTACACCTTGAAATGTAAGGATTCAGTATAGTTCGGAAGAGGCACAATTAAAAGCGGACTTTTTTCTAATACGGGAGATGTGGCTTGATTTCCTGCTTTGGTTGACCCTCTCGTTGTCTCTTCTGTGTGTATGTGTGTGTGTGTGCGTGTTGGACATTCTCTGTGGCATGCTAAATAAAACTAGTTCTGCTCTCCCTCTCTCTTCTGTTGCCTCCTCTCTGTTCTCCTACTGCTGCTCTCCTCTGATTCACTCTGGGAGACGGGATAACGGGACAACCACCATTCTCCAGGAAAATCACACTGTACTGAGCCCCTCCTAGACTGACCCCCTTGTAGACAGCCCCCATATACTGAACAATCTTAGACTGAGTCCCCCTAAACTGAGCACTCCTAGACCGTGATCCCCAGAATGAGCCCTCTGATTGGCAGAGTCTACAGGACAGGATTTCTGTCTCTTCCCTCCCCAACCCAGCTGACTTCCAGGGATGTCTTGGCACCCCTCCTTGATGGGGGTCCACTCTAGTCCTCGGGTCAGGTTCTGAGTGTCATACTTTTCAGCATCGGTTCCCTGGACCACCTGGAGATGCTGGACGAGGTGGTGTCATGTGATGCTCCACAATGTGGACTATCATATACCTCGTATCACCTTGTAGACCTTTGATGCAGATGAACAATGTTGAGATCACCAAACTAGGCAGAGCATGCAGCTCAGCCTTGTGAGCCAAAACTGAAGATCATTTAAATGACATGTAGGCCTACTCAAATTATTTTCATTGCAATTTGTATTTGGCCAACCGATTTATTTAATTAAAACCTGCAGAGACCAACTGATGGAGCAATAAAGGTAGGAATAATCAACTGAACATTATTTTGTTCTGGGGTATTTGATAGCAACTTTGAAAGCAACTTCGCACGGAGTCGTACGAAGGGCTCTTCGACTCACGGGCCTTTTCTGCCCGTGGCGCACTGCCAGGTGGGTAGTTGGCCCGGAAGCTACAGTGACGGGTAATCAAGTGTCGTTCTATTTCATGTAGGCTACGCCGTCTAGGCTTCGCCTTATGGGCTTGTCCCGTGCGCGTGCTCGCGCGCACTGAA
>JAOPJL010000112.1:13773131-13789270 GCA_027123545.1 Trisopterus esmarkii
ACACACACACACACACACACACACACACACACACACACACACACACACACACACACACACACACACACCTCTCAACCCCTTCCCCCCCAGGAATCTCATGTCTATTGTGTACATAAAATAAATATCATTCAAACATAGAAGTATCAAATAAATGCTGATTTCCTCCATCATATGATGTCCACAGGAGTCGCATAGAGTATACATAAAATGTATGCTAATTTCCTCCATCATATGATGATATCACAGAAATAGCAAGAACATAGTGTGAAATAACCAAATGATATACATATCAATATACCATATACTTGTGCATTAGGGAGTCTGCATAATATTCCAAGCATAGAGCTAAGAAGGGCAAAGAATATGGAAAACATAGATCAAATGTAAACAATAGCTGAGAAAGACAGTATTTACATTACAACATTTCATTAATTTTCTGGTCAAACAACTTTGACCAGCAATCTATATTAGATGCTTTGGCATAATGTATATGTGCTTTAGAGAGCTCCAGCTGTGCAATCCCTCACCGACAATGCATGTGGTGGTTTCCAATGACAAGCTATCATTCTTTTAGCAGCTGTGAGACCAGCCAATAGAAGACGCTTATTATTTATAGTTTGTTTTAAAGATGATGTGTCATTAAGTAGAAACAAACACTGTGAGTGAGGGATGGCTCCTTCGATGATACTAGACATGATAGATGAAACATTACGCCAGAATCTATTGATCTCTGGACACTGCCAAAGGACAGAAATCACAATACGGGTTATCTCTGAGTTTCATTTGCTGTAATCTTAGAGGAATTAAATAAGACCTGTGAGTGAATTGTGTATGAATGTATGATTTGATGGTAAGGTTTTCTGGATGACAGGGATACGTTTGACCACATAGTGTGCCAGTCTAGATCCATGGAGGTATTAATATCTGTCTTCCAGAGTCTTTTAAGTGATAGAGGTTTATATGAGGCTTTGGTTACACATTTATATAGGTCAGAGACGATACCATTGTTTATCCCCCTAGTGTCAAAAATGGCTACTTTTAATCTTGTTAGTGTGGATTTCTTTCTAGTTTTGATACGTTTTTGCGGGAGCCAATCACCAAGCTGGCTTTTCCCCCTGGCCCGCTATTGGCTGGTTTAACACAATGATGACAGGGAAGCGATGGCAAGCAGCCAATTGCATACACAAGCTGTGTTCGAAATCGTTCCCTATCGCGGATATAGTGCACTTCATAGGGTGCTCGCCATTTCGTAGTGGTGTTCAAATTCTCAGTGGTTAATTTAATTCACTATATAGTGGACAATAAAATACCCAAAATTTGAGTGAACATACGATGTTCCCTACATCTTACTCTCGTAAACCACAATGCAATGCGGGCACATTTACTGACGCAAATGACGCTTAGAAATGTTCAGAGTAGTGTCCGAATTCTCGTTTGTTTATTCCCATAAACACTATATAGGAAATAGTGAGTGAGTGAATAGGGAACGATTTCGAACACAGCTACAGTCAATTAAACTCCACCCGTTGATCACGACTCTTGTTCTGAAGAAAATTACAGCAGTGTCTGCGCGCGTGTTCCTTTGCGTGCATGTGTGTGCATGTATGCGTATGCAGTGTCCTGCGCTGCCTTTGTCTTTGTCTGTTACGATTGAGTTTGTCTGGCAATAGCAAGGCTATCAGACCCTAGTTTATCTCCTTTTTCCCTCTGTACGACAAACTGGTACCTTCCTAGAGAAGCTGCATTGGCAGTCCAGTGCACCGATGCCACACTGGAATAAAACAAATAGACACAGTAACTCGTTATCCAGACGTCTTTTGTCATTATATGGAGATATTGTCCTTGTTCATTCAGATCATTGTACATTAGTGGGTTAATTTGAGCATCAGTAGACTGCTCTGTTATTGCTTCATTGTGGGCTTGTAGTTGAATGATTTAATATGTTAATGCTAATTGTCAGTTTCAACTGAGAGATGACTGGCGAATGCAAATGAAGGACGTCTCGTCCTGGTCCAGTGCTGGTGTCAGACTTGTTCAGCACAGACGGTAGTACTGAGGCTGGTCTCTCTGTTTCAGCCAGACGGTAGGACTGAGGCTGGTCTCTCTGTTTCAGCCAGACGGTAGGACTGAGGCTGGACTCTCTGTTTCAGCCAGACGGTAGGACTGAGCCTGGTCTCTCTGTTTCAGCCAGACGGTAGGACTGAAGCTGTTCTCTCTGTTTCAGCCAAACGGTTGAACTGGGTAGCCCCACCCATTCTGCCGGCGATTTGAGTTCGCTCTGCTGAAGGGTCTGGAGAAGAGCAATACATTTCTTTCTAGTTTCGATACATTTTTGCGGGAGTCAATCACCAAGCTGGCTTTTCCCACTGGCGCGCTATTGGCTGGTTTAACACAATGAAGACAGGGAAGCAACGACAAGCAGCCAATTGCATACAGAGTCAATTTAACTTTGCCCGTTGATCACGCCTCTTGTGCTGAAGAAAATGACAGCAGCTTCCCCAGACCAACTTGCAAACTACGATTGAGCTTGGTCTGGCAATAGCCAAGCTATCAAACGGTAGGACTGGAGGTTCACTGTGAAGCTGTTTTCTGTGTCGGAGCACCGTGAAGCTGTTCTCTCTGTCGGAGCACTGTGAAGCTGGTCTCTCTGTTTCAGCCAAATAGACAGTAAGTCTGTAGATTCACCGTGAAGCTGGTCTGTCTGTTTCAGCCAAACAGTAGGACTGGAGGTTCACCAATGAAGCTGGTCTCTTTGTTTCAGCCAGTCGGTAGGACTGGAGGTTCACTGTGAAGCTGGTCTGTCTGTTTCAGCCAGACAGTAGAAATGGAGGTTTACCGTGAAGCTGGTCTGTCTGTTTCAGACGCTTTTCCCTTTACTCATTACAACCAGAAAATATCACATTGTAACAAGAACATATCTCGATATAATGGAAAACCACCACTGGTTACTGGGTTGATATCATGTTCCCAGTGTGCTGTACAGACAGGAACTATGGGCACGGGCATTATTGTGTTAACATGCTGAGAATGTTTGTATGCATGTATATGTGTATGTATGTGTGTATTTATGAATGTGTGTTTGTATGTTTGTGTGTTTGTGTGTTTGTATGTTTGTCTACCATTTCATCAGACCCTGCTGATTCTTTGTGCATCGACGCAACACACACATAACGCACACAACTGCGGTTGATATGAAGACCGAACAGATGCATCCTCAGCTCTCTGCTAAAGACATGGCAACGAGGAGGTGCTGTGGTGTGTTGCCAAGGCAACCGCGGGGCTATGGATGCCCGCCGTGGTCTGCATTGATGATGGTGTCCTAAGCGGACACCATCATCCCTCTTCAAGGTCATCGCGAGGTCACATATCAGACAGTTCTACGGTTTGTGTCGCTCTGGTCACCAAAAGCAACATTATTATTTATGCAATGATGTAAAAAAAAGATTGGGCATACAAGTTCACCGGGAAACTAGTAAACTGCGATTCTTACTTTTAATAGCAATTAAAAAAGCCAGTTGTTTTGAGAACTGAGTGACTTTTAACCTTTCTGTTCAGAGACGCTCGATACAAACATAACATGCTAATGAGCTCAAACAAGTAAATCTGTGTTGATAATTAGTCTGATAAAAAGAATGGCAATTAGGCACGCAGCGGAGCTCCAAAAGCCTGTGGTGCCACGACCCGCCGTGGAACCCGCGCTCTGCACGCCTGCTCCGAGGAGAACCCACCTGCTGGGGGTGTGTGTGCGTGTGTTTGTGTTTTTGTGTGGGTGTTGTTTCATGATTTAAAGCACCAGAAGGTAAGCTGCATTTCATATTTTTTTATTCAGTTGTCATGTCAACAAAGTGACCCCAAAGGGAAATATGATATAATATAATTATTATAATACACAGTATATATATATGATTATAAATATATAATATGCATAGTGGCACGGGCATACGAAGACTGTTGTAATTATTTTTCGACAGCATTTGATCGATGGTTGAAATTCTCTCCAACTATAGATTGTGCATGATATGGAGCCGGTGGTCCCTCTGTGGGGTCACAGGGGAGAAGGAGGAAGGGCTTTAGATCACAAAGGGTAGAATTCTTCAAAACGTTTACACAAAATAGATATGGCACTTTTCGAAAACTGACAGATGTTTTAAGCCATTTGGGATCATCTTCAATCGTGCGAGAAGCTGTCAATAACACAAGCTGGACCTGTAGCTACACACACATACACACACACAGACACGCACACGCGCATGCACCACAACATCAAAGTATCAACAGCTGAATGGCTGCTATCAAGCCTAATATGTTTTCAGATAACTTTAATAGGGTTGAAAGACTTTTAACACTTACAATATGTGCTACATTAGTTTACGTAGATGCTGTGGACAAAATGAACAGCAAGATCGCTAATCTCCAACAGATGCTGTTGCTCCTGGCCTGACAGAACATATCAGGACATGACCATCCAGCGGCCTTCGCTTGATTGAGTTTGGAACAATACCTGACAGTTGGTGAAACTACCAAGGCACTTTATAGACCTGACTAATATAAAAGCAGGCCTGTCGGACAATTTACTCAGACAAGTTGGTCGCTGCGCATGTGCCAAGCAGCCTGCAGCTCACACAAAAACACAGCACGTGCAAACGCACACCGCACACACGCACACACACACAGCGCGTCAAATGGTAAATGGTCCTCATTTATATAGCGCTTTTATCCAAAGTGCTTTTACAGTGTTGACTGACATTCACCCATTCATGCACACATTCACACACCGACGGTGGAGTCAACCATGCAGGGCGACAAGCAGCTCGTCAGGAGCAGTTAGGGTGAGGCGTCTTGCTTAGGGACGCCACAACACTCAGCTAGGAGGAGCCGGGGACTGAACCAGCAACCTTGCGGTCACCAGCCAACGTCAAGACAAGGGAAGCAACTCACTCGCCCAGGTAAGAAATTATGTTTTTAAACATAATGGCTCCGCCGTCGACACACTCGCCCAGGTAAAGGTGGATTCATATACCTCCGGATCCGGACGCGCAGGATGTTACGCAATACATCCTCTAGAGGGCAGTGACCGTCGTGTCGCAAATTACTGGCATCGACAATCGCAAACATGGCATCTGTAGAGGAGATGATTTTGCTTTGTGTCATCCGAAATCAGCAAATTTTACGCAGTGGTGGCATGTGACACCCATCACCAACCCGCAGATTCTCGCCTCGAAATTTCGAGGAGAAATTTATTAAACAGTTTCTCGAAAAATGCGACCTTTAACAATTGTGAAAATCTCCTCCCTATGAACCCCTCCTCCCAAAAACATTGAACATGTTCAACGATCATTATCACAAAAGAACACACTCACATCACAGATCTTATTACTATAATAGCAGTTGGTCAGTGCGCATGTGCGAAGCAGCCTGCAGCTCACACATAAACACACTGCATGCATGAGTGCACACATACACCGCATGCACGTACACACATACAGACCGCATTCACATACACACAGACAAACACACACACACGCACACGTGCACGTGTGCGTGCGTTTCAAGACAAAGGCAGCGCAGGCACACACATGCACGCAAAGGAACACGCGCGCGCACACAGACATTGATAGACAACGGCAAGATTGATCCCACAATGTCTTGAGATATTGATATCCCCCCCTCATTCCTTCTGTCTGTTTTAACAGCCCTGCCGTCGTTAAACTCTCCCAGATAAGACGTTCTGCTATAGACAGGCCCCCTACTTCCGCAATCCACCAGTGCTTAATGGCCTATTGTAGTTTTTTATTGGGCTGTGGATGGGTCCCTCAATTCATGGGGCCCAGAAGTAGATATCCCCTTTCACTCCAATACAAGTGGGGAATAGGATTGGGTCTCCGCAATTTTTTTGCAGAAATGGATATCAATCAAAGGATCATAATTATCTTTGGACCATGTACTATTCAAATATAAGTTTTCGCTTTTGAAAACGCAGGAGAAGGAGGGGTGGGCAGCTGAAAGGAGTCATAGTAAAAAAAATGTTGTTTCTGCCCGGCCTCCGATAGGGTTCAATGCACGGCTCAGTTAACTTCTCTTGTCTGAGGTTTTTCCTTTTACTTAACATGAATGACGTTGATGGTTTTTATGCAATGAGGAGACTTTTTAGCTCGTAAAGTCGTCGATGGATTTGTAGACTGGTTCAGCTGTTGGACACGTGCACTCTCACGTTCCTCTGCTTGCGATCATTGCGGTTCACCATTTATTGATACATTTATTCAAAAGATCCAAAGACTAAGAATGGGTGCATTACGGTATCATGGTCCAAACTTCATTTCTGGTTGATATGTATGTAACCATTTATTTTTATATAAATTATTGATTGTATCTTCGTAAATTAGTTAGTTGGAAGGAATCTGTTTCTTAAGCAATAACATTGAACTGTATTTTTCCTAGGCCTACTTAAATTTACTATGTTGTTGGTGTTATATCTGTTATACTCTTTTTATTTGACTTAAAATGTGTTGCTTGCTGGTTCCATGTCTTATCCATGGTCCATGGTTCCATGTGGGTCATTTCAGACTCCTTGGCTTCCTAACATCTTAACTGAATGGGTGAGTTCCCTGGGTACACCAGCTGATGGGTCTGTGTATATATTTGGTCATTTGATTCTTGTTTCAGAAACAAAAAAATATAATCATTTTAAAAAAGAGTGGTAATTATGATTTTGGTTTAAAATACAAAAATGTACATTTAAATATAAATGAATAAATAAATAAATAAATAAAGATCACATATAGAGAATTGTCGGGCGGGTTTGTAACTTATACTTTCATGGTCGGTAAACAATGCAACTGTGCTCAGTCAGACCTCTCACTTATGATGCTACAATGCTAACAATGCTAGAGAACAAGAATATTTCTACATCCGGAACGTCATGCACTAGGGCGTGGCTAGGCTCCCATGATTCAGAAGCAATTCTGTCCTTGATGTTGCCCTGCGCCACTGAGCAGTTTCCATAGGAATGAATGGGAATTAATGTTTCAATCCGATGTCCATTCTATATAGGGCCATGGCTATAGACTGCAGAAATTGCGATAAAAGAAGTGAAGAGACAATTTCTCATGTCGACAAAGCAATGGCAGGGTGTTCATTTTATCATATAAAATCATTAGATTCAAACATTGCGCATTCAAACAAACTTAATATATCTCTCTTCCTCCCAAAATGTCTTGCGATATTGATATCCCCCCTCGCCCCTTCCGACTGATTCAGTTGTTTTATTTTTCTAATGTTATGTGTGAATGCTATGTGTGACTGTAGGCTAATGCTGCCTGTCTTGGCCAGGTCACTTGAAGAGATGTTTAATCAATGACATATTCTTCTGGTAAAGACACAGGCTCCTCTGGTCTCCAGCCGTCATACTCATCTGTCTCTTGTTCTTCTACTCATCTGTCTCTTGTTCTTCTACTCATCTGTCTCTTCTTCTTCTACTCATCTGTCTCGTGTTCTTCTCCTCTGAGGTCCAGGGCTTAGCTTGTCTGTCTGCCCACCCTCCTGAAAGTGCCCCTTTCATCCCCTGAAGAGAGAGCATTAACTATTAAAGCATTAACTCCATTTTAAGCTAATCTTTCCCCATATGTTGGCCCTGTTCTTCAGTACAACAGTTAAAACATCAGTCTTGTTACTGAATACCAAAATCGTCCCGAATATTTGGATTTCCTCATTGTTTCCTAGAAAATCCCACACAACAGTTTTTCTGTGCGGGCCAAAGTAAGACTTAATACAACTTCATGCTCGCCCACTCTCTGTCTGTATCCGTTACATACTAAACAGTGTGGGAGCTAAATTGCGGTAATTAATTTGTGTGACTTAATGTGCCTTCCAGTTTTGGTTAGGGCCGGCTCTGGGCTCCACTGGAGTGTGAAATCAATTGGGCCCGGCACTAATCGCTTCAGGTTGGTCGCCGTGGGCTGGAGGCTGACGGGGCAGGACGAGAGATTAAAGCTAATTTAATTTCACATTTTCAGTGTTTTTCAGTAGAACAATGATCAACACTCAATAAGAAACATCGGAATTATCCATGTCACTGACATTGAGCCTGTAACATTCAAATGAGTTTTGACAAGAAATATAAAGTCACTTCATTTGCAAATACACATGCATAATCCACATGCATTGTCTTACCTGTGCTGTTCATCACCAGTTAACAAGGACCAGCTGCATCCTGCCCAGAAATAAACCACATTATGTCCTTAACCTTCACCTTGGAGCTGGTCTCCTTTTTACTTTCTTCAGGAGCAAAACGTAGTAGACGCCAAGCTTCTTTAAAATAGTTCTGGGGAGGAACCCCAGAGGAACCCGTTATAAGTTCAGAGCATATCCCTATGTCTGAGGGCCCAAGGTACCTATGAGGGCCCCAGGTCCCTATGTCTGAGGGGCCCAGGTCTCTATCAAGGGCCCAGGTCCCTATGTCTGGGGGCCCCAGGCCCTATGTCTCAGGGCCCCAGGGCCTATGTCTGAGGGCCCCTGGTCCCTATGTCTATGGGGCCCAGATGGGCATGTATGGTAACAGCACTCTGCATCTATATGGGTCGATTCTGTGTGAAATCCTCCATCAGATGAAGATGATGTCTGGAGCTACATGGGTCAGATCCAAGCCAACCAGGGGTGTAGGTCTGGAGTTTTGGGAGCAGATCCCAGCCCACCAGAGGTGGAGGTCTGGAGTTACAAGGTGTAGATCCCAGCCACCAAGAGGTGGAGGTCCCAGCCCACCAGAGGTGGAGGTCTGGAGCTACGAAGAGTGGATCCCAGCCCACCAGGTACGTCACCATTTGGAAACCTAACACCAAATCATTGAGAGAAAATGACGCAAAAACATCCAGGCCTCCATTCCCCATTTGGATCAGAGTCTCAAAGTATGAATTCAAGTATTAAGCCTTTGCCAAAGCTCCGGGGTGTTGTGACTCCTGGGATTTCTCTCCAATCTAAAATGTGGTGAAAGTCAAAAAGAAGGGTCACAGATAATGCCTGTGAAGCGCTCAGAATCATGCTCCTTCATAATCTCCCCACTGTTTCTAAATTAAGTTTACGAAGCACCAGAGATCTGCTTTCTTATCACAACAGAAAGAAATATCACTTAGACCACCATTCTGAAGATGCAGCTCCAGCACACATTCTGCTCAATATCTTCAATACATTCCTAACCGTTGTGTTATAGTTTTTGCCCGTTGCTTGAACATGTTTTGTAAAACTTGGCTCATTGTGTCAAAACTCAACACACAAGCAATTAAGACACAACACTGGGAAATATACCATTCACATTTATGTCAAATTGAAACTTCTATCAAAACCTTACAATCCATTGTCAAAATGTCACTCTGATGACAAAATGATAGACACTTGTATCATATGAATACACCTTGAGATCAGCAGCAACATACTAGTCTACTTTATAGAAGACACTGCAGTCTTTCATATTCACTGTTTTTATTCCGTTCCACAGAAGGCATGTTTTCACAACAACCAAATAATCAAATACTCAATACTGTACATTGCAGGTGGCACTTTACAGTGCAATAACTTCAGTTTAAGCAAAAATAAACCAAAAATACACAACTGTACTGTAAAAACAGAAAACACGGCAATTGTACGTGGGTGGGCTTATGGATCCCCGCCTTGTGTGCCAAATCCATCCATGGATTGACCTTACCTCAATGTCTCCGCCGGCCAGTTCCATTGCCTGCAGAAAGGGCATACGGGCATGTGGTTGGCAGTCATATACGCGCCATGTCCAATCTGAAAAAAAATCTTCTATAGTGTTTAGAAAGGCAGATTAAGGGGGCAAGTATACAACTTCAAATAGTTTATGGTTGGTGAACCAGTTCCGGGCCAAAACAGCCCAATGGAAACTAACATTATCCCAGACAACAACAAACCTGGTGGTGCTGATGGCTGATGGTGCAGTTACCCTCGAAGGCTTATGGCGGCACACAATGAGATATTTCCCCCGCACTGGCCAGGGACATGCACAATTGCCTTTTTTGTAGCTGGCTGATTGGTATTCAGTTTTGTAAGTAAGTGTTTTCAGGTGTGTATCTAAGTTTTTTTAATTACCCAATGTGTTTTGTGTTTTGAATATATGTGTTTTCCAAATGGTATGCTGAGATTTCATTTTTGAACTAAGTGTCTTATGTATGAAATAGTGTGTAGTGTGCAAGAGCATGTGTGTTGCACAATTGCAACTGAAGTGCAAAGCAGCGCTTTTGTTTAAGGTATGGTTACATGTGTTTAAGGTACAGTAACAAAAACTTAAAGTTGTGTTGCTTTGGTCTAAGCATGTGTCTATACTGTTCAAGCAATTGGCAAAAGCTATAATATTCAGATGCCTTAAGATTGAGCTGTTTAGAGTGAGTGTGAGTTAGGGTTGGCATTACCTCAGGAGGTAGAGTGGGTTCGCTGGCAACCGCAAGGTTGCTGGTTCGATCCCCGGCTCCTCCTAGCTCAGTGTCGTGGTCTCCTGACGAGCTGGCTGTCGCCCTGCGTGGTTGACAACGCCGTGAATGTGTGCATGAATGGGTGAATGTCAGTCAACACTGTGAAGGGCTTTGGATAAAAGCTAAATATACATGAGGGCCTTATTGCATGTGTGTGTATCTGGGAGTGTGGGTGTGTGTTTAACTGTCGGTGTGTGCAAGAATATTCAACCTTTAACAAATACTTTTACTGAAGAAATACTGCAGCGGTGGATTTATTTGTGAGTACGTGTGTGTGTTTGCCTCGGTCTGTGTGTGCATGCGTGCGTGCATGTGTTTTTGCCTGTGGGTTAGTCCAACTAGTATTGGATTATTAAGATGCATGTATACACCTTAGTCGAGCTAGAATCGAATCGAATTGGGTTTCTCATAGTCTAATCAAGCTCCCTAGATTATTCGACTATTAGTCACATTAAGCGTGCATGTACGAATTAGGATTGAATTATGCGTTCTGCACATGCTCGAGATCTTTTCCGGGGGCCGTGAGACGGAAGTAGAAGGAGACGATAGTTATGTTGTCGCCGTCGGAAAACGAGAAACGCTGATTTATTTAAAAAGGTGTTGCAGAAGATGGAGGAAGCCGGTGAATGTAGTTACCACCTATAAGAATTGTGTCCCCGCCACGGGAGCGTGCAAGGCATGCATTCAGTAAAGGAAGCACACAGACGCTTCGATTTCACCCAAGGCTGAATTACAACAAGGTTGTAAAGTAGTAACTTCGGGCACATCTGTCAAAATAAAAGTTTTTTTTCTCCCAACGTGTTTAGGATCTTTATTCATTCATTGCGCTGCGGCCGAACTGACGGGGATATTCTCTGATATTATGAATCTTAAAGACTGCGTCAGGTTCTCAGACTCTCTGGTACTTCCACAACAAGTAAAGACTTATAGTGGGGGTTATCTCGCCCATGGGGAAGAATTGGGGAATGCCGTATACGGACGGGCGGCGGAGGGGCTGCTCCGGCGGGAGAAAGATGTTTTCAGTAGACAGCAGTCAGTTCACTTCGGGTCCATGTCATTCCTCCGACGCTCCATTACTCCGACCTCTCAATAACCCGAAAAATTCCCATTGGTCCTACAGCCCACTAGTCCGACGTACCTTTATTTTGAAAAAAAAATAAACCCTCTTCTCTGACATCCCATTGTTCCGACTGGCTTTTGGATCACCTGTGTGTCGGAGCCCGCATACTACAACAATCCCTTTCTCCTCCATGTTCGGTTCAATCTGGTCTTCAGAGAGTCAAAGCCTGAGTTCCCTTGCCCCAATTCCTTCTCCCCCATGGGCGAGATAACCCCACTCTAAGTCTTTACTTGTTGTGGAAGTACCAGAGTCTGAGACCCGACGCAGTCTTTAAGATACATAATATCAGAGAATATCCCCATCACCTCGGCCGCGGCGCAATGAACGAATAAAGATCGTAAACACGTTCCAAGAAAAAAACATCACATGTCACATGGACCCAAAGTGAAGTGACAGCTGTCTACTGAAAATATCTTTCTTGAATGCCGCCTGAGTTTGTTGTTGCTGGTGACGTGAAGAGGTCAGTCGGTGGCTCTATTACCACTAGTTGAAATGGGTACAGAGCCACCTGTTACGGCCTTGAGCCAACCGCATTGTCTCCCCTCCCTCAGCATGCGCTACCCCTCCTGTTTAACCCCCCCAAAGCAGCTCAAGTGGGCGGGTCCTTCCATCTCCGGATAAACCCTGGCGGCTGAGTGGTGCGGGCCCAGCCAAACTGTGTTGTGGTGTGTGTGTGTGTTTGTCTGTGGTTGTGTGTGTGTGTGTGTGTGTGTGTGTGTGTGTGTGTGTGTTGGTAGGAGGGGTGTGTGTTCATATAGTTCATAGTGGGTCAGGGTACGCCCTAACCCTAGGGTCAGGGACAGGGTACCCTGACCCTAACCATTCTCAGTGTCTAGGATGCCAGGGTTAGGGTCAGGGTACTCCCTAACCCTAACGATCAGGGTCAGGATACGCCCTAACCCTAACCCTAACCCTAACCCTAGGATGCTAGGGTTAGGGTACACCCTAACCCTAGGGTCAGGGTACACCCAAACACTAACCGGGTAAGGCCTAACCCTAACCCTAACCGTTCTAACAGTATCTAGGACGCCAGGGTGTCGCCCATAGAACTGATTCACCTTGGGACCATAATGGTTAGTTGGGAAGGCAAACCTTGTGGAATCTTTGGCGTAACCATTACAACTCAAAGGAAATGAGTTGCTAACACCTGGGTGCTAAAAAAATAATGCATTGATCCGTCATTGTTTCCAAAGATCCACCTACGGTCACCGAGCCCCAGCAGCCGCGAGGGGAATGAGTTTATGGCATTACCCTGACCACCCTACCAGAAGAGCAGATTACAAGATACTCTGTTCTGTTGCTTTTTCTTAAACCTCCCAATAGCTCCCAGTAAGAGATGAATGTACAACTGGTCTCCTGCCCCTCTGGGCTGGCAGCAGAGAGACATGGCAGATTGATGGGCCACCTCATGGACAGATGAAATGATAAGCAGAGGAGATTGTAAAGAAAGAGTGATAAAAAGAAAAGGAAGGAAATTGACAAGAATCAACAAGTGAGAGACGGAGACATTCGCCCGAGGGAACCGGGGTTCTGCTCACCAGCGTTTACCCCCCCTTGGTGAAATGGAGTCTTCTTTCCAACAGTCATCTAGAGTGTCGATGCGTGTCGAAGGTGAGGTGGGAAGTCTTCTCACCTGCCCGTGCAAAATAATGAGAAATCTTATCTGATAATTATCTGCCGGCCCTTATCTTCTCGAAGTTAGGATGAAGGAGTTTGTCTGTTGAGCTGAGAGCTGTTATTATCAATAAATAAAAATATAATAAAAATAAATATATATATCTATAGATTAGCACTGAGTATATTTCGTTTTTATATAATGCATATTTTTCAAGTAAAAGTTAAGCATTTTCACAATATATTATACATCCCATGCATGGAATATGGAAGCTTAAGCTTAAGCCTAAGGACGCCTTACTAAATATGGTCATTGACAATATCCAATAATCAATTACTTAGTGTTCTTAAAGAGTATTTTTTGCAATCTAAAACTGCATTAAGTTACGACTATATTTACGTTTTTTGTGTCGATTGCCAACGACTGAAAAAATCAATGAACAACCATAAGTGATGTTGCTCCGCCTACGCAACAACTAGCCCGACAATTGTCATTTTTTGGAGATGAACCCACAAAGCACGTCACAAATGACCCTACAGACGTTTATGTAGAGATATTCAGCATTATCCCCTTGGTTGGTAAACTCCAGCGGAGGAGCTGAACAGAGAGCAGTGGCCCTTAGAAGCCGAGGGCCGTCACGTTTGATTACTGGGCTCTTGGCTCGCTGCCCTTTACCACTTGGCCGCCGTCCGTCTGCAGCCTCCCTTAATGAAACGCCTGTGGCCGGCGGTCCCTATAGGTGAGCCTGCCGCTAATAAAGGAGCTGATCGATGGCTGGGAGAGAGAGACCGGGCCACTGGAGGCGCTCCGTCTTAATGTGAGGCGCAGAGGTGTGCCTTCAGAGGTGGACTCGCTCATCTTCCTGAGAGGGAACAGTGGCCGAGAGGACGGATGAGGGGAGAGATGTGGTTTAGATTAAATGGTCAATCAAGGCTGCTTTTCTCTGGAACAGACACCTTTTCACGGTGTGTTCTCTTCCAAACAGACTCGCCATCGACTTGATTCTTTATTTCTGGCTTGATACAATAAGCAGAGTTGGCTTTTACTATTTTGAGGAACATGCAGGAGCGGCTGGTGGTGATATTGGGTGGGGGGCTAACAAATGCATTAGGCCTAGGGCCTATACCCATCAACAGCTCACGCTGCAGCAACAATAAAATCACATCCGGGGTACAGTCCAGAGATACAGCACCAAGTTACAGCAAGTAATAATGCTCTACTAAGAATTAGAGCAGTAGGCTACAAACATGTTCTGACGTCAAAAATGTCTTTCTCTTACACACACACACACACGCACACACACGCACACACACACTCCATCTATGCACTACAAAACGTGTTCGAACTGTAATGACTGCCAACTGCACTGTTTTTTATCGCACACATTGCAAGCATCATGTCCCGAATAAATTCAATATCAGGCCTCAGAGTGATTTTCCTTTGAGAGGTCTATGGGCTTGGGCCTTGGGTAATTTGAAGAGAAGCTCACATCGATGGCCTTTCTGGGACGCAAACAGGTTAATCACCATGTCATTGAAAGGTGTTGTCGCGTGTCATTTTTTCTTCCAAAGACATCAATGAAGAACGGGTGAGTCAGTATTGCCCAGCTTGTTAAGTATCTTAGCACTCGCCATTGTTGATCATCACTCTCTCTTCTCCCGCCTCCGACATTGACAGTCACTGTCACTGTCGGAGGCGGTGCATGACATGTTATTGACGGAAAGTCAATGGTCTGGGCTATATTCATTTAGCCCAAATGGTTGCTTAAGTGAGGGGGTATGTCACGACACCTGTCACTCACGGTGGGACGACAACGATTGGATGCTGATATTGATATTGAAAAATCTGCCCATTTAGATATATATCCCGCGTTTTTGTGATTATTTGGTACTGTTGCTGCTTGCGTTGTACCAAAATCAACCAATTCTGAGTTTTAGCAATTATTCTATTTGAACATTTTCATTAATTTTATAATTTTCTCATGTTTATTGTAAAATATAATGGGGGGTTAGCCCTACTAGTCCATTTATACCAGCCGTCCCTGGGAACATGTATGTTCATATCCCATCAAAAAGGAATGTCTTTGGTCTCAGAATCAGTGGTCTGCCTCTATGAACAGTGGTTATAGTGTGGGATGCAAGCCATGTAGAGGTTGGCCTATTAGAAGTCTTCCATTTCCTCTGATGTCACGTGCACAGAGCAGGAGTACGAAGGAGACTCCAGTAAATCAGGTGCATGTTAAATCCAGTGTGGAGCAGCAATAAATCCCGGCCGTGTTATGTTCTAATGGGAGTGCAAGGCACCTGACCCGACACCATCATGCCCCTTACTGGCCGGTGGACTCACCCAACACAATAATCCTCTCTCCCTCGTGTCCCGATCGGCCCGGCTCAGAGTCTGAATGGAGGATTATGGAAGTCACTGCTGCGGCCCAAATACACTAAAGAAGTCTCCAACGTCCAAAAAGGTGGATGAATATGTTCAAATGTGGGTTAGGGTTAGTGTGGGTTTTATCTGTGTTTCGAGGCCACTCTATAAGGAATTAAAGGTGCTAACCTCTGGATGGAGCTAAGCTATGGGTTTATTTCTACAGATCTATAGATAGATCTGAGGCTGGATGAGGTCGCCAGGGCCCCTCATGAGGCTGGATGAGGTTGTGGGGCCCCTGAGGCTGGATGAGGTTAATACAGTCAGCCCTTCCAACTCAATCCAATGCCAGAGCTATGAGAGGCCCACCACCACACGATGGTCACTGTGTTCAGACCGCTACAGTCCGCCCGGCTGAGGACGGCGTAGTCAGGACCATGTTGATGTAGCCCAGAGAAATGGGCCTGTTGCCCATCTGAGCGCGACACACACACACACACACACACACTCACACACACACACACACACACACACACACACACACACACACACACACACA
>JAOPJL010000112.1:13802008-13828243 GCA_027123545.1 Trisopterus esmarkii
TTTATACTCTTTCTACTCACTGCATCTTCCAGCACGACTTCCAGGCACTGGTCACCCAGGTACCCACAGTCTATACCCTATATTTAACCTATATATACCCTATATACCCTATTTACCCTATATACCCTATATTCTTTTGCTGTTCTTGCAGGAGCTGTAGAGGTTCACAAAGTGCATTTGAACTGTACGAATAATTGATGCACAGAGCAGGGTCTCTGTGGTTGAGTCTGGCATTTTAGGTTTTCATCAATCAAAGGACACTCCAAATAATGATGCATGCTTTATTCATGCCAGTTAATGCATATGAGGAACCTCCCTTTGACCGGTATGCCACTCTGTAAAGCATTGGATGACCCACCCCCCCAGTAGGCTGTGCGGCCTTAAGAAGCATCTCTCATTAATGCATCAACAGGTTTTTCAAACCTCCTCATGGCCTCGACAGGAGGCTGGTTAGTATGCAACATGTCTCTTTCTGAGACTGAAAGATTCCCCTGCTCACCTGGTTGTGCTTTTATTGCCGTTATCACCTCTGACTATCGCAGCTGGGCAGCTGAGGAAGGTGAGAATGGGGCTGGCCCACCTGTCTCATTAGACAAAGATCTATAAGTGTTTTCACCCAGCAGGCTCTTATCCTCTGAGGAGAATCCTGTTGCATCTTTGTTCCGAACGTCTGGCAACCTTGCGTATGTCTTGGCGTTCTGGTGCTCAGTTTGCTTCCATCTCTTGTGCCGGTCCTTGTACCGGATTAACATGCTGTTAGAGGCCAATGTGTTTTGTGAAGATTTGTGCAGAAGAACAAGATTTGCTCATTAAATGGAAATCCGCAGAGAACCACCTTGCATCGAAAGACCTTTGAAATATATCTATTTTTCTCTCACCCACATTTGCATCTGCTGGTGGTAAGTTTGATATACACTGGTCTAATTGGCTCAGATTTTTCAAACCATCCCCTTGCGTAAATGTCAACGCACTATCATCAGATGTTTCATGTGCTGAACCATTGATGAATCAATCATGAATATAGGCCTCAGCTCTGATAATTATGTCTTTAAAGACATTTAGTGGTTTATAAATAACATATAAGGCCTTCTTCTTGAGCCCATGCAGTGTTTTCTTTGCTTCGGAGACAGATTTTGTAAAGGTTCTCTGTGGTGTCCTCAATTGGTCTTCTGGTCTTTTTTTAAAGGCATTTAATAACTAAGTATGTGTCGGTTTGCTTTAATAACTGACACATGTTATAACTAAGGATGGGTCCGTTTGCTTTAATAACTGACCTATGTAAAAGCTAAGGATTGCTTTGACCTGTACAGCAGTGTTTTTTATGAACTTCCCCAGTTTCCCTGGAGCTTTTCGATGCTGAAAACAAAGATAATGTTTTTGGTGTCAATTTTTTCTTTTCAAAAGAACATTTCCATCCTCATTGGTCCTTCAGTTTACCCGAGCAGCCCTATTGGATCGACAATGTTGGCTACACCAATGGGGCTTTTACAGACTCCTCTAGACGAGGAAGTATGGTGCTGACTTTACACGCCGGTTTACTGTACAAGTTTGTAATTAATGATGCATGGCCTGATGCTCCATGTTCCATGCAGGAGATCTGTGTGTGATGATGGCTGGTTTAACCTGTGCTCACCGATTGCTCAATGTGCAACAGGTGTGCAGCCTCACCAGTCCCAGAGGCCAATTCGACTCGGCCAGGTGAGGCCGCTTACAGCAGCCATCATCCACACACACTCCACACTGGTGTTATTGGTCTGAGATTCAGCCATGAGGTCACACGCTCCAACAACTCAACTTAAAACCCTGGTATGACAATGGTATGACAACAGGCTTGTTTCATCATCTGTTGGACCAGAGCCTGTGCAGAACATTCAGTGCTTGGACAAAGAGAACGGGCAGAACATGCCAGCAACTTCTCCTGTGCAGCAGCAGAGCGCCATGCTGCCTCGAGGTGTGTTGTATGTAAGGCTGAGGCGAATGGCCTCTCTCAGGTCAGTACCAAAGACCTCCAAAGGGTGGCGATGTTGTACATTAGTATGGAATTCATGTTTGTGACTTCACAAAATGCCTCCTATTTATTATTTATAACTTTGCAAAACATAAGAGTATATCTACAGATGACGTAGTGTCTGGGCGTACATTATCAGTATAAAGAAAGATTATGAGAACGCCATTTAGAAACCAGATTGCTAGAGATAATGTTAGCACGCAGAGTAAAGCTGATTGAGGCTGATTGTTTATCTTACAACAAAAAGGCAATCAAGATGTATGTATTTATTCATGGAAGAACCCACTCAAGGGTAGCTATTGCAGATCGATTTCTATATGTATTACCTAATTTATTTTATATTAAAAACCAGTCTGACCCATCACTCACCTCCAGAATAAATCTATCACTAAAAACCGTAGATAATGACAATACTGATAATAAATCAGTAATATTTAAAATAATAAGTGTGTGGTACCGAAGCAACGCCAGATCATCAAAATGACTCCTTGAATAAGAGTATGAAAGAAAGCAGAGTCACTTTATATTCTCACTTATTTTTCAAAACGGTGAATCTTTACTTGAGGTGTTTCCAGTCTTTTAAACAAAAGTGAGGAAAGTTACACATCGCTCACATGTTACATCATTTTAAACTTAACGCTTCAACAATCATTACATTCTCCATTGTGCATGCTAATAGTTCATAAAAAGACTATGGCCATGCTCTTTTCTATTTTTTGGTATTTTACTAGGAAAGTATCATGAAATTTAAATCTCTCTTGCAAGAGAGACCTGAAACAAATATAAAATATCACAAATAAAAGGCAATTATAGCGACAAGATCAATCCAAACATTGACTAATAATAATTAGATTAATGGTCACATTTAACAGTCCCTCAAGGGATGAGTTGTTTAAGTTTCGGATTTCACAGCCTTGCAGTGCTACTTTTAACAAACAATTAGAGCCATCTAGTCATGTGATACCTTAAGCTGTTCAAATCCAGCCTTGTCCGAATTTTGTGGTATAATTGACTGGCTGTGTGGAGCCTGAGCATTTTCAAATGTAACTGATTATTTCTTAAGTTACTAATGTTATCAGCTCTAGAGAACTTGGATATATTAGATATTAGCATACAGCAGCTAACAGGCGGTAGGTTAAAGTGCTCGCTCTGAAGACTAATCTTGACTGCTCTGTCGGCCTCACCGCCCCTCAAAGTGCTTCAATGTATGCAGAATGGAGATAACCACTCAAGAAACATCATCTCAGTTAAGAGGGACAAGCAGAAGCTGCTACTCACTAAAATAGAGATTGGGCTAAAAGACAGACGGTCTAAAGAGTTTGTCACGTGTGTGGCTCATCAGCGTATCATATTGGTCCACTGGATCCCTTGAAAGCCTTGCACTCAGCCTTGGGTCGTCACACATGAAGCTCAGGGTCCAAGTCGGTAAGAGGTCCTTCATCCACTTTCAAATTGAGAGGGAGCGATCCCTGGGACCATGGTCCACACCGGGACCACATGGTCCACACCGGGACCACAAGGTCCACACCGGGACCACATGGTCCACACCGGGACCACATGGTCCACATCAGGACCACATGGTCCACACTGGGACCCAATGGTCCACACCGGGACCACATGGTCCACTCCCCCAGGAGGGGTATCTTAGTATTGTGAGTGTAACGGCAAACCCTGGAAGACCTGACATCAGGCTGGCCCTGGCTGGGCACTGATTGGCTCCAGACTTGCGTTGTTCCAAAACTCCATGTGGCACTCCAGTGCCAATCAGAGTGATGCTTGTGAACTCGCTGAATCTGGTTGGAAGTAAAGCAAAAGCATATTGCTATCTGAGTTAAGCCTTCCGGCCAGTTTGTAACATTTATATTCAGTCTAGGATCAAAACAGTTTTGATTGCTTCCCTCTCCTTGGGCGCTGCCATTGTTTTTTTAATTTGCAGACTGCGGCATTCCGTCCTCAGCGTGCTGATTGGTTCTGGGGTTTTGGCATTTTGAAAAAGTTTTATTTTTTTTTTACGGAATGAGGCCCGACTGACTTCCAGAGATAAACAGAATGTGTGATAGGGGATTGTCTGGAGGGCGAATCCACTGAGTAGCTGAATACCTGCCCTCCAAAGTGAGAGGTTCACCGCCAGCAGGAGACCACTCGACCGCCTGCTCTCCCCCCGGTTCCCAGGCAGACGCTTTGGGTTCTGATGATGTTGTGGGTCTTGACCCCCCTGAGGTGGAAGGTAAAGTCCGAGCACTGAGGCTCTGAGGTTCTTCCAGAGTACAGGTGTAGGCCAGGGGGGGCTGAGGGCCGCGTGCGAGGGGGCTGAGGGCCGTGTCCGAGGGGGGTGAGGGCCGGTGAGGGCCGTGTCCCAGGGGCTGAGGGCCGCATCCCAGGGGGCTGAGGGCGGCGTCCCTGCCCACTAGCTGCTCCCCTTCCAAGCCGTCTCCGCCCACACGGCTCTGTCCACTAAGGTGGCCGCCGCTGGCAGAGCTTCAGAAGCTCCAGCACAATACCCACTCGTACACAATGGCCTTGTTCTCCTGCCAGGACCCTCACAGCGAAACCCTTGGTCTTCAAGGTCCTCTTTGTCCTCCTCAGATGATGAAGACCTGTGGGAGGAGTCTGGTGGCGAGTGATGAGGCTTTAATTGGCTCCTTAGAATGACACAATGATGCTCAGTGGAGGAGGAGAGGAGAGGAGGCCAGGAGGTCTAGTGGAGGCCAGGAAGTTTATAGGAGGTTAAGATGAGAGGAGGCCAGGAGGTCTAGAGGAGGCCAGGAGGTTTAGCGGAGGTTTAGAGGATAGGAGGCCAGGAGGTCTAGAGGAGGCCAGGAGGTTTAGAGGAGGTTTAGAGGATAGGAGGCCAGGAGGTCTAGAGGAGGCCAGGAGGTCTAGAGGAGGCCAGGAGGTTTAGAGGAGGTCTAGAGAAGGCCAGGAGGTTTAGAGGAGGTTTAGGGGCGAGGAGGTCTGGAGGTTCAGAGGAGAGGAGGCCAGGATGCTTAGAGGCTTTCTGGAGGTTTAGGGGAGAGGTCCGGAGGATTAGAGGAGGTCAGGGGTCCAGGGGCGCCTCTATGGGGGCCAGGGTTGCCATGGCAACCACAATAGATTGACTGGCCAGTCCACTGGCCCCCCTCGTCCCGCCTGACTCCTCCTTATGCATCTTATAACTAACACTGCTATCGTAAAGTATATAGGCAGAGAGGAGGTTATTCTTTATTGTATTATGCTGTAAACTATGAAATGTTTCTGTGTTATAGAATGTTCAATAAACATGTACATTCTAAATAAATCAAATTGAATAAAATGCAAAGCAGTTGGACTTTTCCCTGCTGTTCTCACAAGGATGTTTTAATAGGATATCCACACGGGAACCGCCAAGGATTTAAACGTATTCCAAATGGAATCTGCAGGGACTCCACTTCAGTGTAAATGTAAGTTAGCCAAGACCCCGGCCACTTTGAAACAGAACTATTACATTGCGCTTAATTATTTTAACATGACATTAAGAAAATATAAACGGTACAGCAAGCATACCAAATAATCAGTGAACAGTGTTCACCCTGGATTAGAGGAGGAAATGTATTTTATGATATACTTTCTTTCTTTCCCTGACAAAGTGAAGTGAGTGATTTTGCCAAATGGCCTAATGAACTAACACTTGTTTCTCTGTCTGGACACCGTTCTGCAGCCCTACTGGGTTGGACGGCACAACTTTTCCTCTTCCTCCATTACTCTTCCCACTGTGCGTGGTATCAATCTCAAAATGTCCCCCACATTCTTCCACCCCCTTGTGGCCCCCACTGAGAGTGTCCTGGAGGCGCGGCTGAGGTGCCCTGCTGGGCGGGGGGCCAGCAGCACCACAGACAGGCGATCCGTCACCAGACCCTGCTACCCCATCTGTTACAGAGCCAGATCCTAGCCCACTGACATCACACTGAATATGGTTAGGAGAGGCTGCAGCTTGACCGTTAGAATACCTGCTGGTAGTCTTTCTGATTCATCAGCATCCGGGCGTCTTACACTGAATTTACCTGTTTCTGGAAAGGCCCGTTGATTTAGTTTAATTTAACCTTTATTTAACCAGGTAAAAGAGATTAAAATCTCTTTTTTTTAAGAGTGCAACATAGAACAGACAATGCATAGATGAAAGGCCCGTTAACACATAACGGCCCACAGCAGACGTAGCCCAGGCCAGTAGTGAGGGGGACAGGACTTCCTTGTAATACTCATAATATATCATAATATCATATCATAATATCATATCCTAATATTATATAATATCCTATTATCTCCCTACAAAAGTTGCTGCCATTGATTGACAGGTGGGGACTGGATTATTCAAAGAGGGTGTTTGTCAGTTGTCAGTTTGTAAAAAAGTTTTACATTGCACTGAGATCAATGGAGATAGTTTTATCTCAGTCTGTGTCTTGATGTGTAATTCATTTTATATATTTATACATATATCATTCATTCATTAGTGAATGTAGTTGATGCGGTCTGTTGGCAGCGGTATATCTCATTTCAATACACGTGTTTCTTAATAAATAGATCCAACCTGCTCATCGACTGCCCGATCAGCATCGGCCGTAAATCCCGATCAAGTGGGTCACGGAGCCAGGAGCCCCCTCCCGTCCGGAGCTAGGAGCCCACGGCGCAGTGGGGCGAGTACCCTCGTGTCTCCTCAGAGCACCACCCTCACAGCACCACCCTCACAGCACCACAGGGGGCGAGTATCCTGACGTCTCCTCAGCACCACCCTCACAGCACCACAGGGGGCGAGTATCCTGACGTCTCCTCAGCACCACCCTCACAGCACCACCCTCACAGCACCACAGGGGGTCAGTACCCTGACGTCTCCTCAGCACCACCCTCACTGCACCACAGGGGGCGAGTACCCTGACGTTTCCTCAGCACCACCTTCAAAGCACCACCTTCACAGCACCACAGGGGGCGAGTACCCCGACGTCTCCTCACAGCACCACCACCCTCACAGCACCACCACCCTCACAGCACCACAGTGGGTGAGTACCCAGTCGTCTCCTCACAACACCACCCTCACAAAACCACAGGGGGCCAGTACCCTGACGTCTCCTCAGCACCACCCTCACAGCACCACCCTCACAGCAGCCCTTCTCCCGCACAGCGTCGTGGAGCCACACCGACGAGCAGCAGTAGTGAAGAGGTCCCGATCCTCGTGGAGCAGCATGTCCCCGGTCCTACGGTCCTCTGCGCTCCGGTCCCCAGTCACACCGGACACTATCTGACATCGCTGCTGGGTTTTTTCTGCGTTGAGGATCTGATTTCGTCCCTTTCTGCTGATCATCGACCTGTTCGTTGGAATGATGTGGAGCTCGCAGGACTCTGTTGGATTTGCGGTCTTAGCCGGTCTCTGTTTCCAGATGGGATTCTCGTTCGAAGGTAAGAAGTGAACAGAATGTCTGATCGGCAGACGCGCGGACGAAATATAAGAAGTGCAGAAAATCTGAAAAATGACGCGTTTGACAACGAGCCGATAAAGAAGGATATGTCTTCAAATGGAGACCTCCAATAAACGCTAAGATAAACCCTTTGCCCATTTGGCATTTCTGGTAGGAAAAACGCAACTGGTGTTAGAAATGAACTCGGAGGTTCTGTTCAGAACACATGAAGCCTATTAGGGCTGCCGGACTTCGACCATCGGCAGAGGAAATGGCCTGGACATGAATCTATGAAGACATTTGTTTCAAAGATTCTTACTGGGGGTGGACAGCAGGGCTGATGTTAGAGCAGACCACCAAGGGGTTCAGCACCATGGAGAGGACAGCAGAGAGGCTGCGGGAGGGGAGGCTCCGCAGCCTCTCTCCTCTCTGCTTCATGCAGCAAATCTCCTGCATTCCAGACTAAAGAATAGGTGGAGGTTTTACGTTTATTTGTGCGTCTATCGCTGGAATAGTACCTACATTCTTCAAATTGTATGCCAATGCATGTTGAGACGTTTTCGATCAAAAACAAAAATTGTGAAGTAAGGATTTGTTTGATTACTTTTAATTAGCTAAAAACGTTTTTAAGAATAAATACAGATTATTGCAACATACTCAAATGTGACGCAGCAGTATCAAGAAGAGAGTAGCCGACATAGAGGAAGAGTAGGACTATAAAGAATTAATCAAGAACTTCCATGGTCCACTTCCATCTGACATACTAATCCCAGTCCCACATTCGGGAGTGCGTGTTCACTGATGACCAAGGCCACCTCCTTCATCGCCCTCATGTCTCCCCCTTCCTCCCCTCTGCAGGGCAGTTCACAGATCTTCCTTCCAACACCACAGCCTTAGAAGGACAAAACATCGAGATGGCATGTGCTTTTCAGAGTGGAACAGCGTCTGTGTATCTGGAGATCCAGTGGTGGTTCTTCAGAGAGCCTGTGCCCTCAGACAGCAGTGAGGACATTCATGCAGAAGAGGTATTGCTGGCTTTTGCTTTTTCTTTTTAATGAGTTGTCTATATTGTTCTATTCAAAAACCTTCTACTTCACAACAAAGATCCATTTCCAAGTGTCACACTGCATTCTCCTACTGTTGCACTGGTCTGTGTTAGCCACCTGATGATGCTGTAAATACACCATGCTTAGTGTCATGCTACATTGTTCTGTTGTTGAAACCTTCCCTTGGCTATTCTCAACATTCCAAAACCATACTTTGTAAGAGCAACGATAGTATAAAGGAATGAATCGTTACTATATTGTTATTCAAATATGATCTAAAACAACACATTTACAAAACAATGACACATTTACAGCCTAACAACAAAATGGCAATTGGTCGATAAGTCTAGGGTTGGTAATAGCATTAGTTCATCATCATTGATAAGGAAAATATCTCCATGACACCTGAAACCGTGGCTCCAATCGGCATTGCCTTAAAGTAACAGAGGAAAAGGCCTTCATTTGACAATCAAAAGGCTACATTGGTACATTTGTGTTATGGCTTGTTCTTCTTTGGTCATGTAGATTTCATGTGGCCCAGCCCAGTGTAGACAGGAACATCTGACAGGGTTGAGAACATTGAAGATATTTCTGATATTTCTCTTAACATTCTGAGACGTGTCTCTGGGTGTGTGATGGGCTCAGACATTCAGCCCTGCTCCTTTCTGTGTGCGAGGATACATAGTGTGCATCAGTAACAGATATGACGCACATGTGTGGGCTCTGAGACGTTCCTGTCACTAGAACAAGTAGTGATTATTAGGCTATTGTTGTCAGCTCACTTGCGTCACCGTATTTCATCTGGCTTTTGATCAGGGGAGACGAGCAGATGTTGTCTGCATCAGCCTATCGATCTGGACCTTGGACTCATATCACCTCCTGTCTTACATGAAGGATTATCTGGAATGATTTGGAGAGGAAAGTACCACTGGTGATCTCATATATTTTAATATATTAAGATTCAGAGAGCAACGAATACGCTTAAATGCATCTTTCGTGGTTGATATAAAGTGCGTGTTTTAAGATGCAGTGCATGTTCCACACATTAATGTGTTCAAAGGAAGCAAACAAATAAACATTTGAAAAAGTTGCTGAACTAAACTGAGAGTGTGGTGGGATGGACTATATTATTATAATAGTTTTTTTTATTACATAACATTATTACTAGGTTATTTCACATAATGACGTCATACAGCAATGATTAGTTGGTTGTGATAGTGATTCTGTGTGTAATTATAGTGCTTATTGCAGACCCCCTCAAGTGATTTTGACAAACTACTGAGTGATCAGACTTATAGATCAAAATCAATAGAATATTGTCCCCAAGTTGTTTTAGTCTTCCTTGGTTACAGCACCTGTATTTGTGACAAAGAATGATACTTTATTTATTTTTGTCAAAGCTACTTGATGAGGACTTTCAAGTTCCAAGTATAATAGTTGTTGTATTGAATGAAACACTGCGGTTTGATGAGTGTGCAGGTGCTCAACTATTGGCTTGCAATGTGCAGATTAGAATTGAGCATTTATGAAAATCAATTGATCAAATTGTGAGTGACAGTGATGAGTGTGGCTCATCTGGGACTTATCCTAGCCTTCCTGAAGGATAACCTACTGCTCCATTAGGGTTGGGTTTGAGATGGAACATCAAGGAACAACCAGGACTTCACCCAACTTTCCAGTTCAGATCAGAATGCTGTGAACTGGAATCATCCAGAAACTGGATAATGCTGATGGATTTGGAAACACCATCAAGAGCCTAGCTAATCCACAGGAGGCCAGGTGGAGATATTCCAACAGCTGAAGCCTTAGATGACCTTCTCCTGCTTACCAAAGTTAAACTATTCTAAGTATGAAGGATAGATTCTATAGGAGAACCGTTTGCTCGAGTACACTCCGTCTGAGGGACTCCATCAAAGATACACTGAGCACACAGCGGTCGTAAGTAATACAATCTATTATTGAGGATTGAGCTGCTTCTGTACGAAGTCTGTCGTCGATTCCATCCATCTAAAGAAACATCAGAACACAAAAGCAGCCTGGAGGAGAGCTGAGAGACTCAGACTAGACAGTCCTGAGCAGGAGGGGCAAATAGCCCTAGAGGAGACAGTGGGACGTCCCAGGTTGAAGACACTAAAGACCTGGTTGAAGAAGGGGGGTGTTGTCACATCCAGCATGATGAGAAGTCATAGCAGGGGTGGATAGGGTTCAGCAAATAGAAGAAAATAATAAGACACTACACCACTATATAATATTAGATGTAAATATTTCATCTACCATCTTTCTGTTGACCCAATCCATATAGCGTACAAATAGTGGAATGGAGAAAGAAAAATTGGAGAAAAGGCCATGTTTGGAATGGCTGATGTTTGAAGGAGTTAGCATCGATGCTGCTGTTGTCGTAGCTTGATCTGATCTCCAGGGTATTACTCCGATGTAAGATGAACTAGAAAGGCCTCGAGGGCTTTCCTCGAAGGACAATTCACGTCATGGGTGTTGCACAATCTGATTGGGTGTTGCAGAATCAGATTGGTTGTTGCGGAATCTGATTGATTCAAACTGATCCAATCAGGTGCAAAGTAGGCTTGACTGACTATACCTCTTGTCATTCACTGCACACTCTGGTCGGACTGAGCTCCATGTGGGAGGGGTTCACGTCCCACTCCGAGCCCCCACCTTGGAACGTTTTGTTATTAAAGCCCTCCCCTCGGCCACCTTTCTGCTACAATAACAACCACCTTCTGGCTCCTTTTTGTTTTATGACTCTGATTTACCAAGAGGGCTTGGAATGTGCTGTTAAACTTCCGAATCCATGATTGAAAGCGTCCTGTACAGTATATATTACAGTATTCCTGGTCACTGCCTTGGTTTCAGCACATGGAGGCTTTGGAAAAATGATTTATTGGTCTCAGAGGGACTTAGGATGGGTTCTTCTCTGACCTAATAATGTGTAAGGTGCTGTGAACACAGATCCAATTACACACGTTTGCATGCATTGCATACATGCGCATTATGCACAGAATACAAACCGTGATACTGTTGCTGATAATGATTATGTGTGTTGCGTTATTTCTGTCTTTTGGACCTTGGAGACATGGACCTGTGGGACATGGGAGTACGGCCTGTGTGTGTCTGGCGGTGTGCAGCAGTGCGTAGTGGTGTGTCGCGGTGTGTTGCATTGCATTGCCGTGTGTAGCAGTGTGTAGCCGTGTGTAGCCGTGTGTTGCATTGTGTAACATTGTGTGTAGCATTGTGTAGACGGCAAGAGTTTGTGGTCCTCAGGACGTGTGCATCAGAGTCTCTTCTAACACCTCGGCTGCAGTCCCTTACAGCACCTCTGCTGCAGTCCTTCACAGTTTTCTGCATGCCCTTTTGATCCTAACTCCTCATCAGATAAGCTGTGATGCAACAAATTGCCTTAAATAAGTCACTCAGGAAATTAAACTTGTTAAACCATGCCATCCTGGATTTGTATTGGTTAAGGAAGTGTATCTGTTATTCATATAAATGCTAATGGTCTGATTTAGTTGGATTATACTTTTTACAGCACCCCTACAGTGTGGTTTGATAGTATTTTAAAATGGATGATTCGATTTTATATGATCAGAAATTCTATAATAAATTAAGTAAATAATAAAATAAAATAACCATGAGGAATTCGTTTTTTAACACAGTTAATGCTAACGTTCTGCAGCCCATAGGGCGACACTGAGCAACGTAAACCCCCTCCACCAATCAGAAACGAGGAGGTGTACACGGCCTGGACTGATTGGGGAAGATAATGTCAGATATCAGTGATGATCTGAGAGATGAGTAATGAGAAGAAAATATGAAAATAGTAGGCAACACATTTGGAAAAATAACCCCAAACTAAATAGACACAATTTGAAGGGTTTAGTTGGTTATGATAAACGTTGAAAAGATGAGTTTGCTTAAGGAGTGGACAGAGAATTAAGGCCCAAAATGAGTACCAAGCCATACAAGCATGAGTCCTCTAAGCCCCTCGTATTGCCGGGATAATGGAGCTGTCAGAGGTTTCCGTCTGAACACATTGATTCTTCTTTAATTGCTTCAGGCCTGCAGAAGCAGAAGAGAAGTCAGAGGATATTACATTTAATGTATTGTTGCAGTAAAACGGTTGCGGCGCTGATCAGAGGCTGATATGTACTCGTGTTCAGTTGGTGGCAATAATCCTTTTATCAACGGAGGCCAACAGCCAATGATTACCGCCACCCTGGCCCTCGTAACTCAGAGAGCCAGATTCACTTTCCAGGTTACATCATTTATTGTACTTCACAAACGCTTGTGGCCGGCCCATTTTTTTATCTTATCAATATCTCCTGTTCTCATGTTCCCTCAATGATATATTCTAAGATATAGACATTGGGTGGGAGACGTTTATCTATGATTCGTGTGTTATAAATCAAAGCAACAATTGCTTTCCATTCGAAATTGAGAAGCTGATATTTAGTTAGTTATGGTTGCACAAAAATATTACTGGATTTTTTTCTGTTTCGTTACTCCACATTATTGTCTGTTTCTGTCTCTTTATTCTCTTTATTCATTATTCTTTTTTTCTGTCTATTTACCTGTCTAGCACGGCTGACTCTCTCCATGGGTTATAGCCAATGGGAAGATTGTTGGGTAATGTACCTACCCTGGGATACTTAAGCTATTGTTTAGGGTTTGTTCAGAGGATTCCACCAGCCAGTTGGACATGTTTCTAATAACCTACGGAATCCCATCAGTACAGTGATCTATAGTGGCTTGTTTGATGTCTAAACTCAGGGCTTATCTTAGCAGGGCTTAACAGACTATGGAAGCCTACATGTACATAATAAGCCTACATCATTCTATAATTTGTTTACCTGCTTTACTTGTAAATCAACGGAAGTTTGATGTACTCTAAAATGCCTTTCACGTTGTTTAGTCCACTTCGTAAACCAATACTGCTGCAACACACATGGTTTGTCTTTCGGATTAAATGTTCAGAACAAAAACTCAACAATTCCTGTTGTGGGTTTTTGGCGCTAATGCCAAGTGGCGGCCCCTATAGCTAATTATGCTTCACATCATGAAGCAACAGAACCACTGTTTTGACAGCATGTCGTAAATCAGGACATGAATTACGAGATGCTATCAAAGAAGATATATGCTATGTTCGCCTAGCGACACAGAAGATGGATTTGGGATCCTCTTTTGTTCTATATTCTTTATATGCATAAATGCTCAGAATGACATCAACATGTACTCCATGTGTTTGTGTTAAAATCGTGTTAATCGTGTTGTTGTCAATAATCCCAGAACTGAATCAGTTCTTAATTTAATTTTTCACTTGGTAATTTGGATGGTCTTTTGCTAATTTGATGACTTCCCATGATCACAGACATACATGCCTCGTGTCTATTGGATTTGCCATCAGGACATGTTTTGGTCAGGATTGGTCAATGGAATTGCGATTGGTGTTTCATCACAATAGGCCGGGCCTTTAACCAAAAGGTTTAGAACTTGTAGAAATCCCCTTTGACGGCCAGTGTGTGTGATGGGCGTTCTGGCTCCTAATGGCTGTCCTGCATCACCATGGGGGTCCACCCAGCACACAGGGGGTCCAGCCATGCATCACCCAGGAGGGATCCAGCCGTGTACCAGCCAGTGACTGCTGCACTCTGCACTCACATGAAAAGCACTATGCAGTGAATGGTTAAACGTTCTTCTAGTTATGACGTTGGTGTTGGTTAACTGACCGTGTTGCTAATGGGTTCTACACGTCATCACCTTGGAGATCACGCTGCACTAGGGTCAGAATCGCAGTAATTCAGTCAGCTTCACTTCAACCTGAGGTCTTCGTGGCTTTAAATCTATTTCAATTCATTTTGTACTTCATACATATTTATATTCTATTGGTTGAATAATGAGTGGAAATGAGTTATCGATAAAGGTTGTATTGATATCCTGATGGTTTGAATTCTTCATGGCCATATTGCTGACGGTTCCTCGTAAGTCTGGCCACACACACACGTTTCTTAGTGTGTATTATTTTGTGTGTTCATTCGTTGTGTCTTCTTAGTTTCATCGTTTTACCCATTTAGTTGGTGCATTCTGCATGCATGCTTGCAGGTATTGTTGCTTCGCCTCCACATGGACTTTGCTGTTCTCATCGTTATATCAGAACCATTGTACAGCCGTTAACAGGATGAGCGTGAGCCTGCTGACCCAGGGTCAGAAGCTCGGCAGATAATGCCCTGGATACTTCATTGGCTCACGGTTAATAGTAAAAATTTCAGAGGAGGATTCTTTTTATAAATGTTTTAGGCAAGAAAATAATAACATACTCCCTGTACAAAGGTTTCAAACATGGACAGCCTGCTGGTCATAATGGATGTCTAGCCTTATGAGGTAAAGGTTGGTATATTCTCATTGTCAATCTACCAGTCTAAACATAAATGCAATTCAAAGAATGCTTTGAGCATTCTTGCTCAAAGCATCCCTGAGAGAGAGCAGATTGTGGGTTATAAAGAGATGGTTCTGTAGTTTAATAGGTGACTTCCAGGACCACTTCAAGGACCCACCCCCCCCCCTCAAACTGGTTACATTTGTGAGGACTATTTAATTCCCCTCTGAAGCGCAGATCCAAACATCAGCGTCCGTATAGCTCCACGGCCTGAAGGGACATCTTCTCTTTCTCTACGTCTGACAGCTTATTTCCTAAAAGAGATTTGTTGCATTGAGACTCAAAGGCTTGTGATCATATAACAGAGGCAGCTTCACCTGGGCTACTTAGGGGGGGTGAAGCTATTCTACATCAAGCAGCAACGCACTTTGTTGACATTTCAGGACTTTGAAGAACCCTTCCTATTATCGAATACATTTGAATAACAAAATGATTGCATGAATTACACATTTTCCATCAGCCCATCCTCTGACACATTCATTATTAAAACAAACACCTTAAAAATGTAGTGCAGTAAAAATAGGGAGCGATCGTGTTCTGGATGAGTAGATGAGATGAGGTCATCTAGTGTCCGTGGGGAGGCAGGAGGGGTAGAGGCTGGAACACGCAGACAGGAAACCAATTACCTAAAGATGCCAAACTAATAATTAGACTGTCAAATGTAGTGTTTATAATATGTGTCTTCAAAAGGTTTTATTTCCAAAGAATCTTGTGGAACAAAAACATATTTTGTATTCTGTTCAACAAGATAAATAAATACATAGAGGTGCCGCTGAAATGTCAGTTTGCTCTTATTTTAGTGTCAAGAAATGAACAAAGTAAAAATCTTGAAAGAACACATGAAGAGATGCCTGTCTGTCATAACCATCCTGACAGAAATGTTTCCATCACTTAATGTGATCAGAAAGCATGCGTGAAGGATATGTTTTTGGGGTTTATTTGAAGCAATGAACAAAGAGCCATAATAGTGGGACACCCAATTGAACAAGCGCCTTATGGCTGTGGGTAGATACAGCTCTTAAGTGCTCTCTGGTGGACCTGGGGGACAAGTCTGATGGGGGGACTTAATTGTCTCTGTTTATCATGGAGGAGGTGGGAGGAGCTGAAGGGGACGGGATTGTCCCTCGTGGTGCATTCCATCTCTAAACGATCCAGCTACTTCTAGCTGAGCTTGTTGGTTTACCTCCCCAGCACTGAGGAGGTGCAAGGGCTGGTCCAGTCTCAGTCGCATGAGCCTAGCCTAGCAGTGGCCTTATGCATATTCAAGGGGATTTACGCTTCCTCAGAAAGCAAGTCCTCATTATTGTGCAGCCAGTGTACACTGACGTTGAAGTGCTCTCCCAGCCGGTAGGACACTTCAACACCTTGTCATCCTGAACGCTGCGGCGCCTCTATGAGATCCTGGGCTCCTCATACTTCAGCTCATCAGATCGTCTTTGGTTACCTTGTTGATACCTCGTTGGTCCTCAGTGATCTTGGAGCTCAGACCAAGTGCTGAAAATGGGTCATCCAATTGAACAGTCAATAATCATTGACAGGAAATCAGTTTGAAAATATTACCACAAGATGATGATAGATCTGACTGTTTACATGGCAGTGAGGAACATCTATTCCATTTCTTTATGTTGTAATGCTCAACGGTAGCTCCACCACCAAGTCATCTATCTTGTGCTGACCGTTCGCCAGTGTACATCCCTGTTTGTGTAGGGAGGGTGAATAAGTGTTTGCGAATGAATTCCCTTTTTACTCCAATTTGATGGACACATTAATCTTCTTTCAAGCACAGTGAATACACAAACAACATAACATCCACCTTTGATATTTAAACAGTGCCAAGGAATGGGCTGTATGGAGAATATTCCTGGCGTCTGATTGTGGTTTGAACCTTTGAGGTGAATATGGCTGTTGTTGGAGAGCATGCTTGGATTTCAAATGCGTCCTTCTTCAGTTGTTTAACTATTAATTGAGTCAATCTTATTTTTTGTGAGTGTGATTTCTTGAGCCCTTTCACAAGATGGCTGCATCATACATATTAAGGCATACTATTAACCCTAAAAATATGAAATACTAAACAAGTCAACATTCACTGACCTGGTTGATTCTGTTTGTGTTTGCAGATGGAAACCCCAGCAGAGCTGGACCCTGACAAGGATGGGAATAAAATAAGTGTAAGTTCAGTTCAAACTTCAGTCTTCTTTTTGCTTTTGATTCTCTTCAATTAAGTTAAAGTGTATTTTATTATATGTTCTGATCACAAACTGAAATTCATGACAAAAAAATTGACGACACTGTTTGTACCTTTTCTGTGATAAAGACGGTGAAAGTCCAAGGCAACGACATCTCGCACAAGCTCCAGATCTCCAGGGTCAGCAAGAACGACGAGGGGCTCTACGAGTGCCGGGTCACCCTGGCGAACTACGGGGAGCTTCTGGAGCACAAAGCCCAGGCATGGCTGAAGGTCAACATCACCCAGCGGCCTCAGCGGCCCACGCTGCCCGTCAAGAAGTCGTCCCCCCTGCATCTCACCGACAAGAAGCCGCGCAAGCCCAGCTCTCCTCTGGGGCCGGACGCCATGAGCGGCGACCAGATGGCCGGCTCGACCTCCAGCTCTCGAGAGCCTTCCAAGTCGGCCAAACATATCCCCAGCTCAGGTAAGAGATCCAAGCACATCCCCAGCTCAGTCCTCCAAACACATCCCCAGCTTCGGAAAGAGATCCAAACACATCTCCAGCTCAGTCCTCCAAACACATCCCCAGCTCAGGTAAAAGATTAATTGGTAATTGTGCTTGATTTTGAGTTTCAAACAGCAGGATAGATTAGATTTTGTGTAAGAACTGGGACACATATAGTTAGTTTGTCAGAACCCTGGAGCGTTCCCCATCCGGCTCGGTTGGGTTGAGCCTTTGTGAACCTGGCGGACAGCATGCAGACAGAGGCCTGATAGAGGATGTGGCCACAGCTCTCAAGCACACAAACGTGTTTTAGAGTACAGGACTCAACTTACAAACGTTGGCTAAGAACACATGTATACGTGCTAATAGTGAGTAGGTGGGAATGCTCGTCTGATGCATCTTTCAAATGGAACCTGACTGGTGAACATGTCCCCTAGCCGTCAAAGCGGCCTCTCTTGAGGATGTCTAGAGGCAGGGCGTTGGAGTGACATGTACCAACCGATGCTTCTACTCGCTCTATCACTTCCTTCACAGTATTCAGGTCAAACTGAATGTGCTCATTCGGTGTGCATTGGTCTAACATTTAGAAGATTGCAGCAACTGTAATTATGCATCCACGCAGCGGAAGAGGTTACAACTTTTCCTTTTTAGATGCAATTCAGTTCCCAAAAAGCTTTTATATTCAATTACAACATACAGTCCTTTATTTACACATTGTTGCCCTCCCAAATCAAACTAGGGGGAATGTGCATCATGTAACAAAGGAGCTGCTTATTGGGACTAGCGACACGCAGAGCATAGCCAGCGTGCTTTAAAGGTTCACATTATCATTTTACTCTTCAAACTGGCCTCGGGGCAAAATGGGATTTTTTATCTGCATTGCCTTTTTACTACTGATATGCTATCATTTTGGGGCACTTCTCATCTTGCCTGCCAATTATTTCCCTGCTGGTTAGCTAGTTGAAACAGAAAGTCCATTATGCTGGTATTCACCCTAAAGCACAACAAAGAGACATGGAGATATTACTGGCTGCTGGGTGGAGGTGAAGAGTTGAATAATCCCCCGGGCTACAGAGCGGGACATTATTAGGCCGGAATTATGCTGACAACTGTGTTGTAGGATCTTGTGTCTTGTGCGTCTCACACCATAAGTGCCTGCTTGTAGCTGTGCAACTAGTCTGGCCCAGTGTGAAACACGCCACAGAATGAGGGCGACAGAGTTCTTTCATCGGATTGTCGGTTTGAGGCAGGTGGCTAGTAAAAGGCAAATGCACTGTGATTAAATTGAATTTGAACTAGTGCTCCAAATTTCCCTTTTCCGCATTGCTGCATCTGTAAACAACAAGGCCCGCGCCAGCTGGGGGAGGGGGTGACTGGTGAGGGGAGAGGGCTGGGGACGGCTGCAGACACATTAGGGAGGAAGCTGCTCTGTACTGCTACTGCCTGACTGTGTGTCAGCTGTTGTTAAATCCCAACTCGACATCCATCCTTCCTGACATCGCTGTTTTCACGCATCCAGGAGGAGAGGCTTCATTTAAACATATTTTCCTTTGGGCAACACTTAAAATGTATCTTAAGCACTCAGAGAAAACATTGAATCAAAGAGCCTTTCACCCAAATGGAAATTTAATATGTTCAGACGGATGCATAGATGATTATCAGAAAACTTCAAATATATTAGAAGTTTAGAAATCTATATATATATTTCTAATCTAGAAACTGTAGGACTGAAATCTGTGAAATCTTATTGTTATCAATCTTCTTCTCAAGAACTGTGTGTGTAGTTAACTTACTACCAGAAACCTGAGAATAGTAACTTGCTACCAGAAACTAGTGAGTGTAGTAAGTCTCAACCAGAACCTAGTGAGTGTAGTAACTCTACCAGAAACTAGTGAGTGTAGTAACTCTGTGTTCAAGCTGCAGAGCTGTGGATTGAGCTGAATATTACATCATACTTCATATCAACATAAACAATAGAGACTGTCTATGGACCAATCATGCAGGTCGTCATTTTTATAGTATAGCTGTTATCACGGCGACATTTTACTGCCCCATTGAGTGAGCGGCTCTCATCCAATTAGATGGCCTGGTGTTCAAAGCCATCATGTTCTGTTTTGTTGCAGGGTATCAAACTCATTATTCTCATTCAACATTGTTCCTCTTGCATTGTATATTTTAGCAGATTTTACTAAACAGATGAGATGCTTCCTGTGTTGTCAATGGGAGCTCTGGTAGGTGGGTTTTCGACAAAGCTGGTTTAGAAGTGATGGGGTTACGGTTAGAAAAGTGTCTATTGGTTGGGGGAGCTTTTGCAGTAACTACACAATAAATGTTGTTGGCTTTCTTTAGATATGCACTGTATGCAGCCCACGTATATTCTGTACTTTGTACATCTCCTGTACTCTGCACAGGAGATTGTGACAGTGGAGGAAGTGGTGTCCTACGCTGAGTGGGCAGGAAACGGGCCGATGGGACAGAAGTTATTATCTGTTGACATGTGATGTCACCATTTTCTTCCACTATGGTCATGCATTATACATCTGTATCTCAGCTAGTCGTTGATTCAATCAACCAACTCATCAGCCAATCAGGTACACTGCTGGTCAGCAAACTATCCAGGCAATGACGCCATCTGTTGAGAGTCAAGTCTGAGCCTCTAGATGGAGAGGGTTTTTTGAGTAATATGAAGACATGTTACTCTTCATCAAGGCTACTTGGTAAAGGCTATGTCCTGACATTTTTATGCACATTTCATCCAAACTCCAAAAGGTTGTATGTACGGAGTACTCGTATGTACAGAGTACATGTTAGACCTCAGATAAGATCTCAAACCGCATCGATATCGGACAAACGTGGGCAACCCAAACCCAAACCCACACAAAGCTCCAGAGGTAGTTTGTAAAGTGAGAACACTGCAGTGGTTTACTGGGGTTTCCCGACAGCTTTGTAGCCCACGTAGCTCCTTAGGATAGCATTAAAGAGCACTAGCTTATGGTAAATCAGTCTATTATTCACCATGCAATGTCCTCTTTCCCATAATGAAAGGTTTGTTTGTAGGGCGGCCCGCAAACAGTTTTCTTAGTCCACTCTCAGTTGTCGGGCTGTAAATCAAGCTTGCCTCAGTCGAGTAGTTTACATTTTGAGAAATAATTTTCAGATCACTAGTCAGGCGACTGCAGTCGAAGGAAGAGACGAAGTCTATCATGGGTATGACATGACTGATATCCAGCGCTGATAATCACAACCCCTTAAATAGAGCATTGTGTCTAGAGCCGTTGGGTTGTCTTGTATAGAGGGATAGGCGACTAGAGAGCGACCTGTCTTCACCAGGTGTGCATTGTTCCTACAGGTACCAGAACATCCTCAGGCGGTGGACCCACTCTTCTTCTTCTTCTTCTTCTTCTGGGATGTGGTTTGGCAAGGGAAGCCTTATTACCGTTTGGAGGGCTACCATAATTTGCATCCAAATGCACTCTCCTGATTGAAGTGAAAAAGAAGCCTCTTACTTCCGCCAAGTTGGTCCCTCCTCTCCTAGCCACTAGCCACTAGCCTCCTACCCCACATTGTTCTGAGCTACTGTCAACATCAGTCACCTTTACAGAGGTTGGATTTCCTCGTCCAACGGATTTCTACTGCACATCTGTACTTCAATCTTTCAAGTGAAATATGGACACTGTCTCTCATCGACCACCTCTAATTAAAGACTAACATTGTCATTGTTTATTCACTTTGTTTCTTTGTTTGAAATCATTTGTCCAGTATTCAGATATTACAAAGAAAAAAGAGTCTATATTTGTGTAGTATGTAATTACATTATAGATATATAAATATATAAATACGTATTTCATAAAAAAAAATAAAACTGGCAATACAATGTCAGTTAACCATAGCTTACACTCGCTAAACCAAGTCATTACATATCAAACAGTAGGACTACAGTTTTATCCAAGAATTGTGAGTTTAAGAAAAGAAAGTATTGCTGAGATTTCTAATTTAGTTGGAGTAATTTATCTTTATTCATAATTTCAACACAAAAATACACAACCACTCCTTTATTAAATGATCTCTATACATGACTTAGTCTTTTGTAAAGAGAATGTACCATGCTATTTTATGTGCTACATCACAAGTATACCTCTGATGTTTATCTTCTTGTAACTGTCTATTCTATTTGTAATACATTACGTTTAGTGTGGAAAAATGCCTTTGTTGTTTTAATTTGCATTTTATCCTTTTATTAAATAAAACCCAATTTAATGTTTATGGAAGCATCAGATGAGATGCTCATAATTCTACCAGTGAACCATGCTGTCTTCACCTGACCCACAGTAACAACACACATAGCTTTGGCTGCTGTGCCTCTCGTCTTGTGTTTGGTCTGATGACGAAGGGGAATACACTAAGATGAGGAGAAGTGACCCCGGATATTAGCTTATTGCTAATGACTTGTTTACTTTATCTTAATGCCAAAACTTGCAAACATAAATGCGCACATTAAAACAAACATACCTATATAAAACATTAATCACAAGTGGATTTTCACAACTCTTGCATATGTACCTCATCGTTCTGTCATCTACATTTTCTCAAAACCTGTTTTAAAAGCATGTTTACAGTCAATGGCAAAGTCATTGTTGTTCCAAATAGTTTATTGTGTGTGTGGATCAAATATATAATCAATTCTCTTTATTTGAGAATGCTATTTGTTGTCTTGAATCTTCTCACCAGTTTTCTTTTCAAGAAACCAATGTTATGTAGAAGCTGATCTAAATTTCCCTGTGAATAGAGGAAAATGAATCTAAATCACTTGGATAAGGGGTGTGTACAGGGGTTAGGTGATGGTAAGGGGTGTGTACAGAGGTTAGGTGATGTTAAGGGGGGTGTACAGGGTGAGGTGATTGTAGGGACTGGGATAAGGAGTGTGTACATGGGTTAGGTGATGGTAAGGGGTGTGTACAGGGGTTAAATGATGGTAGGTTTGAGCAGAAATTTATAAAATCTATGTTATTTTGCTGAATAAAGATAATTAAAAAGATGGTTCTGCTGTCTCGAATGAATGTTCTTTAGAATTAAAGAAGACGTGAAATATGACAACAAATATGTCAAGCTGTACATTTGTTTTGGAATTTGTTAAAAAAAAAGTACAACATTTGATATACAAAAGAGATTCTAAAATCACATTGACTAGAATTTAAAAAATATGGCACATACCTGCATTGTCAATAAAAGATGACAAATAAAACATCATATAAATGCTGTTTATGTAATGTATTGTGCTTGGATTAGTAAAAATGGCTTCTTTTTAATAATACAACAAGGTAATAACTGGGTTACAATCCTACAGTGATGCAGGTGGCTATGAATCTAAATATGGGCTCCGTTCATAATTGTAGTGGCCCTGCAAGCCGCTGCTGATGCAGTCATTTAAGTTTGTGTTGGATCATCTCCACAATGTTTGTGTGACTAAATGGGACTGCAATGCTTTGAAACCACCCAATCTTACAGATTGGATTCATTCATTGGGAGGAAAGGTTTATCCTGAGATCTCCAAAAGCGGGAGTTGGAAATTGGGTTGAAACATTTGTTTGAAGCACATCACAAAATTAAGTAAAATTAAGAAAAGTTTTCTTGCCTTGGTTTTTTTAATGAAAATAAAATAAAGCATCTCTACAGCTTGTAAATTACGTTAGCGTGATGTGACCATTTTTAATTCACCTTTTACAATACAGAGGCCACTGATCTGAATTGATATGAGTATGAATTGCATCGTGTTATTTAAAAAACAACAAAGCCTTCTGAATAATGTATCTTGACTGCGTATGCGGTCCTTGCATGTCTTTGTAATGGCCGCCGGCCACCAGGAAGTGGGGACTGGAGAGTCATTTAGGGATCTCTCCCTCTTTGATTTGGTACAAGAAACAGAGACTTATTTATGATTGATCGCTATAATGGGTGCTTATAGTTTACAATAATGAGTTCACTGTGACTTTCTGCTCCAACTCAAAGGGTAAGAAGTGAGAAGTGTCGCAAGGCTTCTGTTCTGTTCTGCTTCGTATGCTGTTAGATCTTCTGCCAAACAGTAATAGATGTATCGGTGTCAGAGTCCTCGGTTTGTTCATCTGCCAAACAATATCACTTGTCATTGTTTTCTACACACTGTCTGAGGCTTCTGTACTGCAACATTTCGATAGTTTGTGATACGACAAGAGCAATATACAAGTAAAAAAGTAATTTTCACAGAAGTTTAACTATAATGTGATGTGACGACCTTCTGCGCTGCAATGTGACGCAACATAACACACACCGACACTCACCTTAAGTACACGACAACAATAGTTGTCAACAATTTATTCTTTGCTTAATTGTCTGAAATTGTAAACTGTAGTAATACAGTTTAAATAGAAAGGTGTAACCGACGGAGCCACTCGATTTTGTAATGGAAAACTTAGACGGTTCAGCTTTAAATAGTAGTAGGCCTATTAGTAACAGATTTCTGGTGTATTGCGATGAATTCCAGCTTCGAAAAGAGACAGATGCCGGCCGCGCCGATGCCCCCTAGTTATCTAAAGATGTGGAAGCATTTTGTTTGATGTGTTTCATAGTACACGTTCCAAAACTCTTAACTAGAATAATTAAATGACTGGGTTTAAGTACATCTTTCCCAAAGGTGATGCTTCCGCCTGGTATATTGACCCAGTGTATTTCACCTGACCAATGATGATGTTACAGTATCACTGCCCGTAGCCTCCATGCTGAGTCCCTGTGGGTATAAATATGGCGTGAGGACGAGGTCATCAGAAAGGTAGGTAGACAGTCAGGTAGGTAAACAGACAGGTAGGTAGACCGACAGATCAGTGGACAGACAGGTAGGTAGACAGTCAGGTAGGTAGACAGACAGGAAGGCCATTCTATCATTTTATTCAGGCCAAAATAAATGATTGGAAGGCTTTATTGCAGGCTGAGACAGTCACAGATGAATGGATTTTCTTTTTGTCAGAGCATAAGATTTATTGATCACTGTTGCCAGTTAAAGAGAAGGTCCACAAAATGCCCAAATATGCTTCTAACATAAATTGCCTAACCAATCTTATGTATCTGCAATGATCCAATAATTGACCACAGCTATCCTACGCTTGTTTCTGGTTGAAAGCATAAACCAGGGCCTGCAGCACTTACATATGCAGGACTCAATGCGCTAGACGTAGTCTACTTATTGGTCCGCTCAGCTATGGAAGCACGTTTCATAATGCAAATGCTAGTTAGACATTCACACAAAATATAGTTTGATGAAGACAGACCAATTGAAGGGTATCAAACCATTGCTAAGTGTGTTTGTATGTCTTGTCTGGATAGTCACACAGGAAGGTCTGCATTATTTATTCAAGCTCATTAAATGCAATCAATTGTAACTGACAATGACATACAGATCTTTATTAGGTCTACAGAAGGGAGATCAGCCTAATGCACTACATGGACTCCTGTTCAAGACAAAGTTAAGGACTTGCTGCAACCTTGAAGCATTAATAAAGTAGTAAATAGGGGATTCATAATTCACTATTCATAGAGTGAATTTAAGCATTATTAAGACATTGCAAAAGGTTTGTAAATCATTAGCATGTGCTTTATAAGTTATATGAATCATCATACAAAACAATTAAAACAAACAATTACAATCAAATAAATAATTTATAAATTATTATAAATAGCTGACTAGTGATTATGCAGCTTTGAACAATGCTTCATAAATGTAGAGGTCACTATTTCCGACTGTTTTATAAATTATTTAAAGGGGACATATTATATCACCTGGTGTGAGTGTGATTATCCATTACAGGCCGTTTTGAAAATGTGCCGCTTCTGACATCACAGATGGGCTTGTCCACCTAGATGTATGATGGATAGATGAGCAACGTTTGCTACAGTCCATTGGGTAGGCTGGTAGACTGATCTATCCTGCATTGTAACAGCTAATCACACTCACACCTGGTGGTATAATATGTCCCCTTTAAAGTAGTAGTAAAAGCTCCTTTCTGCTCAACATGTCCACACGCAAGAGATGGACGTCCGGGGCACAGCGATGCAGTCGTGCGATGCACGACCACCGGGGGACGTAGCGGCAGTGCTGCATTGTTCTTAGGACACAGACCGTGGGACACGAAATAGACATTTTAAAGTTGACTTGTTAAGAAGTCAACTTTATTGCGATTTATCGAATGCTTTGCGTGTGTGTCGGCACATTCACACTGCCAAGAAGTTGTAAACTTTGCGGGTGGCCGGAAGGCAGAACTACTGCAATTCAGCCCCTCTGACGTCTCACTGTTACGGAAGTAAAGTTTGAGCACAAACAAGCTGTTTAATGCATTTATTGAAGACTCGCTTAAATCTGAAACATTTAACTGACCCATGTTCCTTGGTACGTTTGGGAAATTTGTAAAGACATGTCCATGGGTAGAAGTCAGTATATGTTTGATTGGGTGTTGTGTCTAAATGGCTGAACCATTTCGAAAAGAGATTTTTTTGTATAATAAAGTGTCCTGAAATAAATATTCTGCAAATCCCTGAAAATGCCTTTCAAATGGTCATTACGTGTGTGTGTGTGTGTGTGTGTGTGTGTGTGTGTGTGTGTGTGTGTGTGTGTGTGTGTGTGTGTGTGTGT
>JAOPJL010000112.1:13867919-13883526 GCA_027123545.1 Trisopterus esmarkii
TGTGTGTGTGTGTGTGTGTGTGTGTGTGTGTGTGTGTCTGTGTGTGTGTGTGTGTGTGTGTGTGTGTGTGTGTGCGTTTGTGCTTGAGTCAAATTAAAAAGGATATGCACTCCAGCCATCCGGCTCCGTGTTGGATGCTTATCAACCACAGACAGGTTAGCTTAAGGCACTGTCATATCTGTGAGCTCAGCCAATAATGTCTGCTTTGGCCCCGACTCCCCGACCACTTTACCCACGGTACCCTTGGATTGGCCCGGGGCTCCAGAGGGGCTGTCTCGGTTCAGTGTTGGTTTGGTGCTAGAATCTGAATATAAAGCAGTCAGTCAGCAGGGTGCCCCTCCTCCTGGGTCGCTGCCCCCTGACTGGCTGAGGCTGCAGTGCATTTCGAGGCTTGCAATCTTCCCCTCACACCTTCATGCGCTCTGTTGTTTGTGATATGGGGCTTTCAATGCGGCGAGTCAGGGTGAAGGTAATGCATAATCAGGTTTATGATGCATGATCCTGCCACTTAGACACCAGAATGGGACTTGATTACATTCTGCCAAGTGTTATATATATCCTCTCTGAGAAATAAACTCATTATGGTTATTTTTATTACATTTTCCTCATATTTGGTACGCTTCTTTTTTATTATTTGATTGCCGTTTGTACAAACACACATCCATCCAGGGTAAATAAAAAGATGAAACTGTTCTAAATACAGATCTGTTGAGTTGACATTAAGGGAGTATATGGTGCCTACAATTCTAGTGCACTATAAGGTCACAATTAACATGTGACTAGGACCATTATGCTAATGTTGGGAAAGACAAATTGCTAGGTTGATAGTGTGGGAAGCCTTGTCTTATTGCCTATGGGAAGATGGGGAGGATTCAGTCACTCCCAGAGGGGAGAGGGCAAGTCCAAGAAGGATGTGTCGGTGTGTGACTAAATAATGGCATGCTCGGTGACTTATAGCAGGGTGGGCAGTGTAAGGGCTGATTGCCGTTGGCACAACTTTCATGGAGTGCTGGTGGGTGGCGGTAGGAGCAGGGAGTTTCTTTCCAGAGAAAATGTTGTGCAAGTCGTTTCTCTCTTTCTTCTTCCGATGTCTTTTGCAGTGTTACGGTGTTAGGAAATACCCGATTGCTACTAGAATTCGTCCAATACAATTACAAAATTAAACTGCAGCTAAAAATTGACAACTAATGTTCTGTGTGATATAGCATTTGATATCGTATTATTCATTTTGCATGTGTTGTGAGTGTTTGTCCTTCCATCTCTGAAGACATCAGAACTATGATGTAACACACAGATGTAGTAACCAAGAAGTGTGACAAATAAAAATTTATCATATTATTTTTCTTCAAAGCAGCCATTCTGTGGTCACCAGTGAAACCATCAATTAGACAGAATTCAGTCCCCCCTAAATTTGACCCTGTGTTACGTTTCAAGAACAAACCACATATGACCTCAACAATGAGGTACGTACTAATCAGCCTTGAGACCCTCAGTTAAACACTGATACAGATCTCAAGCCATTCTATTATAAAAGCTAGCAATTTGTACAATGGATTGGAAGAATACTGTCTGAGTCAGGGTTAGGTTTACAATATGGATATGGAGAATGAAAAGATACTTTGACCAGAGAGGACGTTTTAAGCAGTTTGGTGTTTACCTGACTTGAGAAGAACTGGTGCAGGAATGGAGACGGGAATGGCTCTATGAATCACAAATAACAAATTAACCTTTGGAGGGACTTTGAATAATAAGTATTTATTATTATTATTATTATTTATTATATATTACTATTTAAATAATAACCCAATCAACTTAACAAGTTTTACGTACCAAATCTGTAGTGTAATGTGTAATGTAACCTGACACAAATGAGACATAACAGGATAACAGGAAAATCAACATGTCTGTTGCTCTTGAGAATTTGTTGATTATATAACAAAAAAAGTTGAAAGACAGATAAGACTGAATTTAATATGTCTAGATATGTTATTGATCCCCTTGTCAACGTACACAATGTTGACATCTCAAGGTACAGCTTATACTCCATAATGAACTGTAGACAAACCATTTAAACAATAATAACCATTTTATTTATCAGTTTCCCTTTATGGTCACTTTATTAAGATTAAGACTCATTTCTCATTTCTATAGAACATCAGGAACACTACTATCTTACTTCTGACATTGGAGGAATACAATGTGTATTAGCTTTTTGGAAATCAACACTTTATGTAACGGTTCTATGCTTAACCTGCTAACCATGTTATAGTTGGTGAACCAAACATCTGTGCTAGATTCAGATGAAAAGGCAATTTTTTCCTCATATCCTCATGGCTCACGTCATGTGGCCCAAGCTGGTCTCCTCTCCTTGGTTAGGGTTAGGGTTAGGGTTAACCCTTTGCAGCAATACCACCAGGAAGGCAGGATTCAGTCTGTTGAACACTTAATTGATGAGTCTGGTACCTGAGCTGCGTGAAGCTTTTCTTTAGGTGTGTATGTGTATGTTTATTTTCCCTTTCTATAAAGATACACAATACAACAATTCAGTTCTTTATCTAGCTATCAGCTTTTGACCACAAACAGAATTGTGAAGCAAGGATGAACAGGGAGAGAATCTGTGAGCTGGAACGTCCCTGGTGACTTGGTCACAGACAAAGTGGGCTCTGCAACGTTAGACAGTAACTTAATTAGCCAGTTATTAAATTATAGTCCCAGGCAATTGAGAGTCTGCCCTTCAGCTAATGCAATCATATTTTGCATTAATGTTATTTTTATATTCCTTGTCTTCCCCCGGCTAGCGCTGGGGCTGCACTTGCTTCGCTTATTCACAGGCTGGTCAGACCTTTTGTTTGTTTTTTTACAATAAAACTGCCTGTTTAAGATTAAATTATAATAAAATGGTTACCTTTCTTCCCTTTAAAAGCCCTGTCAAGCCTTATTGTTTAATCATTCTCCTGTGTGGTGTAAAGCTACCCCATGGTATCATTAGGCCTTTCATTCCAAACCTGTTACTTACGATCTCTTTACATAGTCTAGAAATACATCAAGAAGTATGATAGCAAATAGACACAGGAAACTGCTATTTTACACAAATTCTAGTAGTCAAAGCTTTTGTCTTTCTTTTCTCTTGCTACAGTATATATAATTTCGTGTTTAAAAGAACTCCCTTTGTTCCCAAAAGGGAGTGTTTGTAGAGCACTTCATGACCTGAAGGTGATGCATAAATGGTGAGTTCTGTGGAAGTACTGATTATCATGACTCAGACTTTTTTAGGTTGTACGTTTTTAAGTGTTTTCTTTTGTTGAAGCTGGTGTAAGAAATTTGGAGAAACCAGCCAGAGTAAGCTTGATTTTGAAAGAATCGACCGAAAAAAAAAAAAACCTCCCTTCAGACCTTCAGACTCCCCCAAAAAACATGACGAGCTCGCTAGCTTAAGCAACAGGTCTGCTAGCCTTGAGGAAGACTCCAGTCATGTGTTCCTAGGTCTTTTGCTTTAACAGCCGGTCTGCTAGCCTTGAGAAAGACTCCAGTCATGTGTTAGTAGCTCACTAGCTTTAGCAACAGGTCTGCTAGCCTTGAGGCAGACTCCATCATGTGATACTGGCTCGCTAGCTTTAGCAACAGGTCTGCTAGCCTTGTGGAAGACTCCAGTCATGAGCAATAAGTGCATGGGCAGAGTGCATGCTGGCAGCCAGGTAGGTAGACAGACAAACAGGTAGGTAGACAGACAGGTAGGTAGACAGACAGGAAGGCCCTCCAAAGGATGATCTCTATATTTTGTCAGAGCATTTCAAGTACAGAGAGAGGTGAAAAGACTAAGGACTCATGCCCCCTAGGGGACTGGCAGGTCACACCTAATTTATTTACAGAGATAATTAGAAATAATCATCATCTGAACAAAAACACTAAATAATTGAAATACTAAAATAATATAAAAAATGTGATCTATTAGATATTCACAAAAAACTGGCCGAAGATCTTAAATGACCTGGGTCCTGAGAGAATGGTTGACCTGGGTTTGTTTCTGTTCTTTTAGTGATGAAGAATATAAAAAAAAGAAGAAGAAGAATGAGATACTGAATGGTCAGCGGCAGCATCAACTAGCGAGCCGCAGAGAATTGTACCCACGCACACATTTCCCAGCCTAAGTGGAGTCTGGACCCCTGGAGGCTGAACATCCCTGGAGGATGGGCCACCAGGGGTCTGCTGAGAGACAGGGGGCCATGCTGGGGAGGGCAGAGTAGCGTTGCCATGCCAACTTTGTGCAGAGGATGGCGGCCATGCTGGGGAGGGCAGAGCAGCGTTCCATGTTCACTTTGTGCCACCTGTTAGCATTCCATTCCAGTTACTTTTGTGTTTATAATATATATTTATTATCTATAATCTATATAGATATAATCTTTAATAACTATAGTCCATTACCCAGTGTTCTGGTTTGTTCACCTTGTGTGAGTCAGCTCAGAACATCTTTGTGTTCACTACAACCACACGTGTGTGTGTGTGTGTGTGTGTGTGTGTGTGTGTGTGTGTATATATATCAGTTTCAGTTTCAGTCTGTGTCCTTCTCAAGGTGACCTTCTGGAACATTTTCCATCTCCCTTTTTTCCTGCTGTCAAATTGACAGGAATGAGATGGCAGCATTCTGCTTGTGCTTGTCTCTGTTTAATTGGCGTTTGATATTCTGCGGTTGTCATTTTGACAGGAGGAACAAGAGGGTGCAGTTTAGTTCAGCTCCTTTAAAAATGGAGGGTGAGTGTGTCACACTGACGGCTCTGTAATGTATCATGGTTACAGAAACCCCTCGGCCATACATATATATGTATACCATATATATATGTATACCATATATATAGAGAAATAGATATGCTGTCGTAGATGATGACCTCATTTTGGAAGTATCTAGTCCTTCATGTGTGAAGGCCACTGTAGAGGGTCCACAGACTAATGCCATTAAAAGTTCTTAAAGGAGCAGTATGTGGTACTACACGCACCCCCGGGGGCGGCCCACAAAGTTTAAAAAGGGTTTAAAAGGGGGTGAAACAACACTACCACAGACTTCACCCCTTTTGTTTGGCTTCCTTACATAGCTAGAGTTCATTACAGCCTGGGTCTCTACCACCTGGGTCTCTACAGCCTGGGTCCTTACAGCCCGGGTCCCTACAGCCCGGGTCTCTACAGCTTTGGTCCCTACAGCCCGGGTCTCTGCAGCCCGGGTCCTTACAGTCTGGGTCCCTACAGCCTGGGTCTCTACAGCCCGGGTCTTTACAGTCTAGGTCCCTACAGCCTGGGTCTCTACCACAGCTACAACTACCCCAGCTACAGGCTCAACCACAGCTATAGGTAGTCCCAGTGTGGAATGGTTGAGTCAGCCTGATCCTCTCTATAAAGATGCACAGAATGTCTTTAGTTCCATTGTTAACATCCGCCAGTCAAGGAAATATAAATTGAGCCGACTCAGCCCGTGTCTGACCGTGAGGTTGGAGCAGTCCTGAAACCAGAACACACTGCCGGGAGGCGCCGGTTATCTGGAACCCCCGCAGCCTGCCTGGGGTTTAGGCAAATTAGAAATATGTCGATGGAAGCTGTTGGAAAGGCCAAATCCGGCTAACTCAAAGAAAACGGTTCCTTCTGCGGCTGACCCAAAAAGATTCTGGAATACAGTGAGTGATATTGAAAATAATCCTTCTCTGCTGCAGCCCATTATACTCTCTGTTAGAGTGCGTATGGCTGACCTCTTTCCCCACCATCTGTTCTATGTGAGTGCTACCCCCTGCAATGCCCAGAGACCCCCCCCCCTCCCCCCCAACTCACCTGAAGTCTCTCTCCCCTTCCAGCCCCCCTCACCTAGCCTCACCCTCACCCATCTGGGAGGGTCTCGGAGGACTAGTCTCACCCTCCAGGCTGGGAGGGCGAGGTCGCGGAGACTGGCCTCACCATAGAGGCCATCTTGGAGAGGTCTCAGAGGACTGGAGGTCTCTGGGAACTGGCCTCGCCCTATAGGCTGGCAGAGGTCTCAGAGGACTAGAGCTCTCAGAGAACTAGGGGTCTCTGAGGACTCACCCTAGATGCCTTCTGGGAGAGGTCTCGGGAGTAACAGCTGGGTCTAATGAGCTGGTCCCCTTCCTCAAGATAATGGCTCCATCATGGCTGCTCCCATCACAGGTCTCTTAAACCCGTCCCTCCACACATCCCACACAGATGGGGAGCAGCTGGGGTGTTCACCTTTACAAGAGAGGATCAGAATCTGATCCTACCTGTTAGACTCATCGCTTTACTGCCTTGGTTACCAGGAGTGTTGGAGACACTTGTAAATAAGCAACTTCCTCAATACCTGGGTGTTTCTTATATTCAGTGTGGTGTTCATCAGCTTTCTGATCTAGTCTTTGATGTGCAACCCTTGAAATCCTCAGGAATTGTTCCTAACACTAATAATATTGAGGTAATATTATATCACAACAATATTATTCTGTGTTGAGTTAGCTATGGCTTTCGCTGTCCATCATTCTTTCCGTGATCATGTCATACATATTGTGATTGTATCTAAGATGTATGATATTTCTCCCCACCCAAATAGGCTTTACCTACTGCCAGGCTACAGTTGTATATAATGTCTTTATGACTGGCCTGTTTTGGTTTGGGATTTGTCTTGGTCTGAAGAGTGGACATTGGACAATATTTTAAACTGAGGGCCAGCGGACCTTGGCCCTCCTGTCTGGGGCCAGCGGACCCTGGCCCTCCTGTCTGGGGCCAACAGTCCCCTGGCCCTCCTAACGGGGCCTGTGTCTTATAATTCTGACCCATCATGTACAACTTGTTGAATAGGCTAGATAGATGCACCTTCTAAATGCAATCAGTCAGTCTAAATTTCTCAAAAGTTTAAAATTTGCCACACATATAAAAGAAAAAGACATGGAAAATATTGTGAAGAAGCCATGTGTCCAAAAGCCTTCCCTCCCATTGGTTACTGCTGACTACTTCATCCTGATACTAGTAGACCAAACAGTAGGCTTTTTTTTGGTATTTTGAAACATGTACACATGTTAAAGTTTGAAATAACCTCACCTGTATATGACAATAATACCATTTGAAAAATAGAGCAAATCGATATAAGCTGAATAATAGCTCAATGCTTTTGGATGATTGGTGTTTTCTGCTCTGGTGGACACAACTGGTGGACATGTTATGCTGCTGGCCAGGGGATATCTTAATGAGATGAACCGGGTTCAGGTTGAATCAATAATCAATTACACATTTGGTCTTCATCACATCCATTTTAGAAGTTTCATGTGATGAATTAATGAATAGAAAAAAGCAGACACTGCTACACTGCTCCACACAAATTAGTTCACTGAATTTGTATTAGTTTTGTTGGATCATCATGACAACTTTCACAAATGCAAACACTTTATTTAATGAGCAACACTGCTGGGATGTTTATCATGTGGTTAGTGTTGGCGCTTTGCATGGACAAAGACACGCAGCGCTCTGAAATGGACTGGAGCAAACGGGAAGGTTTTTTCTGCGCTTGCTGCTTCCAAGGATGAGCGTTCCTTTGTGGTTGTCCTGGACCGTCGCTCTCTGTGAGAAGGAAGCCAATGAAAGATGGAACACAGACCGGTCCCCATCAGAGGCAGTCATCTCTTTGTGACATCGATAGGGCCGTAGCGAGCGCTTCCTATTGGCCATCTGTGGTCACCAATTGATTGACTTCCTGGGGCGGGGTTGACGGTCACCACTGATGGATGGATTAGCAGGGGGAGGGGGGGTATTCAAAGGTTTTCTCTTTCCTTGTTGGCCTTGAGCACATGCGGCGCAAATATAGACCAGGCCAGTAACTGTGAGATGAGCGAGAGCAGGCAGAGCAGGAAGAGCAGGTAGAGCATATAGTGTGCCCTTGACTCTATGAGGAGCACAGGGTCCACCTGGATGGCTGTAGGGCTACCTGCCAGTGTTCTTCCTGGGTAAGGCACTGTTCTAAGAAGTAAAAAGAAAAATGTGTTATTTAAATAGAACAGTTTTTATACTCCTCTCCAGCTGGCTTGTGGAGGTGATAATATACTCCAACCTGTTAGAATGCAGTGTTCAATATGAACCTGTTTTAACACCTCAAAGATAGGGATAGGTCAATGAATAAGAATAAATTGCCAACTATTTTGCGGACAATACATGCAGTCTAGGTACTCAAACAATCAGTAAGTTCTCAATCTTTTAGCTTGAGTCACCAAGCAGCTCTGCTTTCCTGTGGCTGTCTAGTGCTAGTTGTCACAGCATAATGCCATATCCATCCTCCGTCTGCATAACTGCGTATACGTCCACAGTCCTATGTACAGAGATGCAACCTTCACCTGCTTCAGACCACGTTGCCATGGCAACACTGGCTGCAGAGAATTTCAAGTGGAGCCTCCATACCACCAAGATCAAACCACGGAAATCAGAACCAGCTCATTCCAGCATATGTCAAAACAAGAAACATATCTGGCCGAGAATAGCTGTTTTTCCATCGTATTTATTATAAATGAATTTCATTATTTTATCGTCAGGTCAAATAACCTTTAATGTCGATTGATTCACATATATTACAATTATTTCTGAATAGGAAATAGTAGTATAGCATACTGATTTGCCTTTAATACCTGATAGGATATTCTGAAATATTATGTGACATTTTATTTCTGAATGCCTAAAAAATAATCCCCCCCACAAACGCCTCTGCACGCTCAGAGATTACAGAGACCCACGTTTATTAGCGCTTATGTGAAGGTTTCTGAAAAATCCACATGCAGTTTGTGAGGACGTGTTCATAGAAATCTGCCCATTTTGATATTCCAAAATAGCAACCTGTGAAACTAAACTGTCGACTGAAATATTATTATTTGTTGAATTTGTTAAATAATATATATCTTGATTGTTATCAAAAGGATCATAAATAGAAGAACAAGAACTTCTTCCATTTTAAATGCTGAGGCCACTTCTTACGATGCTACCCCCACAAGGCTAACCCTAACCACTTAAAATGATGCTAACCCTAACTACCCCAACAGCACAATATTAGGTGTGAGGCCTGTGAGGGGGTCCCACTGAGAACCCAAACAGGGCCCGCTCACCAATGGCTGATGGGAGTTTGCAGAGAAGAAGACAGGAGAGCAGTATCCATCTACTGCTTGTATTTGGTTTTATCCAAACGGCACAGTTTTGAGTGTTAGTGGAGAGATCAAGCTAGTCCAATCTTGGGATAGCCTGTTAATGTGTGATCGCCCCCGTGACATTTAAAGAAAATAGAGATAGTCCTCAAAGGGGATTAAGCTGTCCCAGTATGTGGTCAGACGTCTGTCTTTACAACCTGAACCCACAGCATCTTAAAATGGGATCATTTCATATACACACATACACATTTAACGATTCATCTGGCTAGGTTAAATTGTCAAGGTACAAGCGAATGTAATGTTATGAAAATATATGAGAACATGGTAACACTTAACATTAAAGGTACATTTATTACCATAAATAAACAATCCTTAATGCAGTAATAAGCATTTTATAAAGCATTAGCATAAGGATAGGCTACGGGTTACGGTACTGAGTAACCCTAACCCTAATAAATAATGTACAAATAAAAACGCCATTAACAAAGTTGTTTCTTGATTTTATTACTGAATTAGTTACTGATTGAGTTAATGTATCCTTATTGTAAGTGTTATCGAGAATATAATTAAATATGTAACGTTAGGGTAAGGCTTGTGCTTAAGAATAAAGGCAATCTGTCAATTCATGTCACAATAGTACCAACACTTTCAAACCATTTTCCAAATCACTTTGAAGATCATTCCACAGCTAAGTTTATACCCTGAAGTTACCTGCAGGACATTGTTCAAGTGCTATCTTGGATCCTACTTTAAAGAAAATTAGTTGTTATTATTACAACATAAGTGTTTATGGTTGTGATGTAAAATACAAATGTTCAAAGCTCTTTGTTTGGTGGCATTCATTCATTTATTTGGACCAATCTGCTAGACCCTCCCAGCTACATGTGGACCAGGAGGCTGAGCTGACATTAGTGTGTTCCTCTAGCTGATCAATCTGTTAGGTTATGTCCCTTGTGTCCACGTGTGGCCCAGGAGGGGGAGCTGACATTAGTGTGTTCCTCTAGCTGATCAATCTGTTAGGTTATGTCCCTTGTGTCCAAGTGTGGACCAGGAGGGGGAGCTGACAGCAGTGTGTTCATCTAATTGGGATCCTAATAAACAAGGAATGTACAAATAATCACATCACATGGTTTCAGGATTACCGGAGCCCTACAGCTATTTACATGCCAACGACAGAGTGGAAGTGGAGAAGGAGAGAGAGAAAATCCCAGCCCGCTGTTCTCTAATTCACTCATCAGCAGGGGAACTGTGAAACTGTCCTGGTTGCCTTCCGAGCAGAGGGGTGAGGGGCTGAGGCCTCAGCCTGCGTGGAGGCCTCCTCTTGGGGGTGAGGTGGATGGCTAGCAGCAGCATTCGCTTTGGAGGTTCTCCTGAAGGCTAGTCTCTGGATGTTGAGACCGCTATGGACCTCCAACATCTAGGAGTCCCGCTGGAGACTCCCTGGTGCTTTAGTGCTGATCTGACTGCTCGGCTCTCTCTTCTTCAGGCCTGAGATTTTAGTTTTATGTTTTTATGATTGATTCATGATTCAGTGTGTGTAGTGAGTATGTGTGTGTGTGTTTGCGTGCCTGTGTGAATGAGAGAGTGTGTGTGAGGCTGGTTTCCAGGAGTCCGTTCCCTCCTCCTCTTCTCGGGGTCGATGGAGACATCATCTCTGCTCTGATCTGCTGAGCGGGCGTTGCACTCTTTCTCGCTTCATTTCTTTTGACCGATCCTGATGCTGCAGGCGGAGATCTGTAAGCCTGTGATTGGTGAACACAAAACCAGCCAGCACAAGTAAACTGTAAACAAGTGTCTGTAAAGGTTTCAAATCATCACCTTTTAGACAGGCCACTGTAGAAATGCACGGATCAAAATCCTTTTCTGAAGCCTCAAGGAACAAGGAAAGGAACAAAACAGGTAATAAGATCTGGCCTCTGCCCCTCGCCCTTTCTGGTTTCCGGACCAGGCTCTGTTCCGTCTCGCCTCAGAAGTTCCTATAAAGTAGGACTGCTGGATCAGAAGTGCTGCAATAACACAGTAGGACAGCTGGATCAGATGGAGCTTGAATCTACAAATACCATATATTTTTAATATAATCTTTCTCCCAATGTCTTCCAGAGCAGGGTTATTCAAAGGAATTATTCAAACTGATATGGACATTCATTAATTAGCTAAAAGCATCTGATTAGTATTAAGCAAGAAGTTGGTGTCCATAGATAATGAATACAGATTTGAATATTATCTATAATAGAGAGGAAAATGGCAGTTTGTGTCTATGGAAAACAAATGATGCAATTATCGATCAATTCTCTTTCATCAGCCGTTGGGCTGTTGTCACTCACTAGAGGAGTTCTGCATTCAAAGTATCAATACTGGATTCTGGATGATACATGCCCTCAAATCAAAAACATGTACAGTAAGTCTGATCAAAAGAAAGATGTTGAATCCTAATCTAAAAATTGAAATCTAATCCAAGACAGAACGGTAAAACAATGTGAATCTGTAGAACTAGAAGCACGGCGATCTGAAATTGATATTGTCGGAGGAACCCTAGAATGTTCGGGCCAGGAACCTCCAACACCAAGTGGTTCCAACATCTTGGAGAACATGTTAATAATGTTAATAATTAACATAACATGTTAATAATGCCACAACAATGTTTGTTCTCTCTCTTGGACTCTTAAGAAGAACATCCAAAAGTTTTAAATAAATGGAATAACACTGACTTCCAAGATTGTTGGCAGAGATCTGAACCATTTTAGTATTTCTCTTATTAAAATACTCAGACACAGACAATCCATATGGCTCAGGAAGAGCAAAACAACTGATTTAATTCTTGCTTCCTTGTTTGCTTCCTCTGTGCAGAAGTTGCAATTTTCCATATTTCCCAGCAAGTAGGAAAGTAGGCCTGTGAACAAGAAGCCTTTATGTTATAATTTCATAGGACTAATAGAACAAGGAGCATTTATGTTAACATTTCATAAAACCATGAAAACATGGAGCCTTTATGTTAACGTTTCATAGGACTAAAGGTGCCATTCTGTTAATATTTCATAGGACTAAAGGAGCCCTTCTGTTAGGCTCCTAAAGCACATCAAAGGAACTGATGTGGTCGGGCCGCTGAAAGGGATTTAATGTAGTTGGTGTGGTTGTAATGTTTTTTACGGTTGAGTATGGTGAATGTTACAGTAGTAAACTGTGGATGAGCACTCTTAACTAACATTCTTAAATACCACCTTCTCCAATGATCCAAATAAATCGATGAAGATCTTTTCTAAAAGATAGAGAAGCTAAATCAATCCCATAATAACAAGAAGTCTCTGGAAGCCTTGCCCAGGCCGTGTTTGCTATCGTCCACAGGCAGGCTTCTGCAAGTCTTTGGCATAAAGACAGCTGAGTCCATTAGAGAGATAGATAGAGAGAGAGAGAGAGAGAGAGAGAGAGAGAGAGAGAGAGAGAGAGAGAGAGAGAGAGAGAAAGAGAGAGAGAGAGAGATTCCCAGCTGTCGACTATCCCTATAGTCCCAGCATCTCTGTCTCCCCCAAACAAAAGCAGATACTGTCTGTTGAGAGACAATAAATAATATGTTGAAGTCCTGTCAGGCGTTTGCCTCCTTGGTATCTTACCGTGTGTACACGAGCTCAGCACAGAGCCAAACTAGGCTCTGCTAATTGGTGATTGTTGACTAGAATGGTTGAGGAAGCGAAATACAACCAGTGAGCAAAGCAAAGCGTCTTTATATCTTGACATTTCAAAGTTGAATAATTGAACGATGTTATGTTGGTGAGTCTTAGAAAGTGCAGAGTTTGGACCAAGGCAATAGTGGATTAGTCTAGATGCGTCAGCACTGAACTGATTTATATTATTCATTGATTCGTGTCAGATTTTTTTGAGAATGATGTCTGAAGACACAAGATACTGTAGCCGACAAGACTGGTTGTACAATTGTGTTGAAAGTTAAACTTAATGATTGAGACAATTCTTCTCTTCTTAAAATCTCCATCCCAAATGGAATGAAACGACTTTTCCAATTAACAGAGAGCATTACAAAAAGTTGTTGATGTTATTTCAGAACAATGCACATTGATGAACATGTACAGCAGTACACGTAAATGTGCCAGATTGTATCCTGGGGGCTAATTTCCATCTGTAGTCCATTAGGCAGGTTGATGTTACAATAAAAATGACAAAAGATACAGTAAGATTTGCTATATAAAACAGGGAGAAACGAAGAGAAAAGAAAGAAGAAGAAAAACAGGACAATTCATTATTACGTGTTAAAACGGCGACACAATTCATTTGTATGCTCTACTTGGCTAATACAGTACAGCACACAGTTAGAGGTGGTTGCACGTTTGGTTAGCTCTAAGCTACATCTTTACTTGGCTCTTGAAGGTGGCCAGAGTGGGACATTCCCTTATAGTTTGGGGTCGTGAGTTCCATAATGTACTACCTGAAACAGATTCTAAAAGGAACCTCACAGTCCCTGTTTACAACAGCTCTGGTGATCCGAGTCTGTCTGTAATTAATAAACTCTTGCATTGGGGGTGGTGCCAGGCCATGCAGTACTTTATAAATTAAGCATATAGAGGAAAATGTACTAAAATTATTAAAACTCAGTCAGTTATATTTCTCTAAGATGTTGCAATGATGATAAGAGAAAGGAGTTTTGAGTGCCTTTTTGTATAGAAGCTCAACTGGTTTTAGGATGGTAGAACCCGACATAGACCAGCTGCTCATGCAGTAGTTCAGATGTGAAAGTATCATTGAGTGCAGAAACATCAGAGCAGCTGCATCTGACAGAGATCCTCTGATTTGCTTAAAATGATAAAGATTGAAATTGTTTTTTTTGGAATCATTTGAACATGAATTTTCATGGATTTGTATTTTCATTTGATAAACTGTTGATTGAAATACATTAATACAAAATGCCAATACTGCATTCAATAGTTGCAGTATTCATTCCAATAGGAGCCTTTCCTTAACCGGAACATATACAATCCCGAACATATTTATTTTACATTGTCAGGGTTTAATGCAGTTTAAATATATGTTTATTATTCACAGAAAACTAGTTGGCAACCCATTAAGAATCTGAAGGCCTGGTTGACCTTTGCTATTTGTCGAAATTCCAACCCACAGATTAAACTTGTGTAGCCTTGAGATAATATGTTGGCAGAAAGAACTGCAGACAGCCCTGAAGTTAGAGTTGTGGAACAGCATTCATTTTTTACAATAATTGTCCCATTTAAACTTTACACTTGTGGAAAAATGGCACACGTATTACCCCCTGTGTTAGCATCCTGAGTCACCTTGACTTAAGCGAAAGACTTTAAAATCTTGAATGCAAAACATAATATATCATACAACAGCTCAGCTGGGAATCAAGTGAAGCATCCTAATCTCATGAGCTCCACTGGCCTCGTGGCTGAGCTCCTCTCAGGACTTTAGAGCATGCAGAACATCCCTCCTCTATCATATGCAGAATACTACGAGTCTACGAGTGTGTGAATAGTGAAGGAATTACTGTTGGTCACATCGCACACTGCAGGTCTGATGATAATGCCTATATGAAACTCAACAAAACATCAGCAGTTGAGTTCTGACCCCAGATAAGGGTTCAGGACTCTTTAACTGCCTTTACATGTGTGTATATGGCTTGGTCCTATAAAAGGTGAACCTGCTGATCCAGATGCATAGATGGCAATGGGCTGGATTGAGACTGGTGTTGGCGGGAGAATTCACGGCCTGCCAGGGGAAAGGAGCAGCAAGAAGAGAGGACATTTAAAAGGAACTACATGTATTCATTTATCGGCAGGTAGTGACAAGCATAGCAGGCGGTGTAGGCTAAAACTCTGTGCTGCTGGACCCTAATCCACACCTGTTCTACTTATGTCTGTTCTTAATGTTCCTCTGGCAAAGGTGGAGAGACTAAGAGAAAACATGATGTTGAAACTCCCAGTAAAAATACTCGAATACTTGACAGACACAAGGTGGCTGATTATGCATTCAGGAATATCCTTCCACTTGGTTGATTAAAGCACAAAGGAGCATAGTCCTCTGGAGAACTCCAGACTTTGTTTAAATCTGTTGTGGTATTAAGCTTTTTCCTCTTTGTACCGTATAATACACTTCATATTTACTTTTGACACAACATGCCAGAAATAAAATTGAAAGCGGAATCTAATGAAAAAGAATAGCAAGGCTACAAAAATAATATGTATTTGTGTGTTCAAACCACTAAGGACTTACTGAATGGCAGGGAACTCATTTTTATTTCGACAAGCAAACTACTACAGAAATGCCTACATGTATAGATATTGATGACAATTGCATAATTTTCAATTGTTTTATAAAAATCGAATAAAAACCGTTTAATAATTTTTTTATTGGATTGTTACCTCAACACACACACACACACACATACACACACACACACACACACACACACACACACACACACACACACACACACACACACA
>JAOPJL010000112.1:13883626-13893895 GCA_027123545.1 Trisopterus esmarkii
CACACACACACACACACACACACACACACACACACACACACACACACACACACACACACACACACAAACACAAACACTCCCATCCATTTGATGAGTGCCCTCATGCGTTTCTTCATGAGAATATTTCATGTGCTCCAGAGCATCATAGCTGGAGGAAAGGTCACCAATTCCTCACTGCCACGATATGCATCGTCCAGCTCCATATTAATGTCCCTGTGTCCCTCTGTCACCTGGTTAACAATTAGACACCATCCTCATGCCTTCGCTTGGAATTCTTCATTTACTTTTTGGACAAAATGAGTTTGCCTAGCCAAGAGAGTTAGCATTGACCTAGTATTTACCTCTCCTCCAACATACCGTATATCTCACATGGACCACACACTGACACGTCCCTGCCTCTTAAACTACCCATCACCAAGGGGAATGAGACATCTTCGAGAAGCTCACATTGAACAGATGTCCAGAGGGTAACTGTGATGGATTCAGTGGGAAAACCAGGGAAAATAAGGAAGATTAAGATACACAGGATCTAGATATGCCTTGCATGTATACAGTTTGAGGTGATATGCAAAGTGGAGTGCATTGGGCAATCCACAACGAGACCCAGTGACAAAGCACCTGGTTTTCAACGCACAGCAACAAACTGTAGGAGAATCAAAGTGGAGGAGCAGCGAGGAGGTGGAGATCAATAGAGGAGCTGACGGAGGGAATCACTGTGGCTTCACTGGGAGCTGCTTTTAAGGGAACGTGTATTGATACTACCCTGCAGTGTGACTACACAAGCACGGAGGAATTAATTCAATAATTCATGTAAACCGCTGTGACTTGACATGATTTATTCAAAGTGCTTTCCCCCGATACATTGGTCTCTCTTTGAGGCGTGTTCGCGGAAAGTGATACATCACCATCAGGTGCAGGGCTGATACGCTGCATCAGGGTGAGCGTGTATGACAATGTGTACATGATGATTCTGCTGCGGTGAACAGATGGTCTTAAAACAAGGGCTGTGGAGAAGTGAAAGCGTTCATGTGGATTCATGGTCTGTTTGGTTCTATTGTTATCATGCTGTTGTCTGAGTGAATGCTGTACATCACGGTTACCAAACTTGCTTCTACGATGGAATTTAAAGTACGTTTTGGAGCCAAGACAGAACTCAAAATACCCACAAGTCCTCAGAACTCGAACCCCGACACACGCAATGACTCGCTGGACTCCTTGACATTTACACTAAGGGGCATGTTCCTGTTTGGTTCAGTTGATGTGGTCAAAAAGGTTTAAATTACTTACTACTTACTTTATTCTTCTGGAAATTGGGTTTAATTGCATACATTTCCTGCAGATAATCTTCCTATTGATAATGTAACAAAAGTCTTAAAAATGAATCTTGACATCCGATTCACCATGCTTCTGCACTTATGCTTGGCCATAGAAACATCTATGTTGAGATCCATAGTAGGCCTGGATCAAAGGTCAGGGCCTTGGTCATAATGTAACGCCACATGTAGCAGTAAGAGCGTCAGTGCCATGTAAAGGGGAGACATGTCCATATTTGATGTTAAAGCTAATCTTCGTGTTAGTAGTATCGTCTTGGCTAAGCCCCACCAAGCTTCTTCTCACTGCCAGACAGAAAGTGATGTTTAAAGGCTTAGTTATGGTTGCATGTTGACGCAACGCAAGGGGGCTTACAGACCCATTACGTCCTTGCGGACCCTCCATGCGTCAACTGAGGGGCTCCAAGGGCCTGACGTGCACCTCCCAAAAATGTTAACCTTGTGTCGAGGCGACGCAGCAGCAAAGGCTGTGATTGGTCCGCTAACAAAAAGCCGACACAGAAACAAAACAGGTTCAGGACTGGGTCGAAGCAACTGCATGGTCATTGCGTTGCGTCAACGTGGATCAAGAACTAATCCTTAAAGGGTAATTCGGGCAAAAATTTAACCCAGGGTCTTTTTCGGCATGAAGACAGATAAAATAATTCCTCCAGACACTTTTTTTCGTTGATCAACGAGTATAGAGCTTGCCTAGAGCAACGCTAACAGCCCAAATAGCTTACATTGCAATTGCTAGGGGCAATGCATGGAACGCTTCCAAATAGGCATTTTTTAACCACTAATATTTCTCAAAATAGCACCAAACCTCTGCAGTAGCATGACTAGAGTCCCTACACATAAAACAAATCATCAATAACTTAGTTATTAGTTTTACAAGTCTATGCCTTACTGGTAGGTCCATAGCTGCTTTCACATTTACAACCGTCTATTCTACCGACGGGCCGTGAATGACATATCCTGACATTGGACCCCCTGAAAAAAGACTACCCCTGAGGTAGTATTTTAGCCGGTGGAAATGCTAATTACCTCATGTGAATGAGCAGTAGAATGTCGGCATTTCACAGCAGTTGAGTGGGCGTGCTGATGACACTTCAGTCTACGTTTGCATGTCATTGAGTGGCACCTGCACCCTAATTGATAATAATAAGCCTGTTGCCTTTTATTTGCTGAATGGTTTAAAACATATTTTAATGTGGCACTGCTTTTCAGAGTCATCCGTAGTGAACGCTAAATGAAAGGTCTTGTTGTAACCCTAAAAGTATGCATCATAAAATAAATTACAATACATGAGTTCACAGCTGCACGTGTATATATATATATTTTTATTATGTTACACCTTTCCTGCTGTCGGCTCCAAGACCGTAGTCGAGGTGGGTATAGGCATAGGTGAGACGTCCCGTCCAGGCCGATGTTCTCTCGGGGGTAACAGCAGTGGGCGTGCTTATAGGTTTGAATATGGTCGGAATGAAGCGCCCACCGATTATTGACAGGTTGTGTACTTTATTCTTAGTTTCACTAACTTTACAGTACACGTTTGCACAGACATAACCAGACTCGTTCATTACTTCACTAAACTGACACGCGCTACCGCTCGCTCTCCTCACTCATCCACTCACACACACTGCCATTCTCGCACATACATGACACACATGCGCTAACTCTCGTTAACACTTATTATTGACAGTTAGCTGAGCATTATTGGGTCCCGTCCTTCCACTCCCTGTTTTCTCAGTTAAACACAGAAATCAACTACAGAGACAGAGACGGAGGACATATGTAAATGGAAGTTTACTTCCTGTAAACTTCCGTTTACAGGAAGTCCATACAGATCGATTACCGAATGCACCGGAGTTCAGTTCAAGGAAGAACGTTTTGGAATTTTGAATTCCATGGAAATGCATGTTAAACTCCAATAATTGTTCTTACACAATTTGATTATTCCATTTATTCCAAGCTCTCGACAGCATAACAATCCAGCATCGCCACGACGGCTGGAAACAACTCACTGAGCGCTCCCAAGTAAATGGCTACCATAAACAATATAATAGAGGCGCAAACAAATTTTACTCAACAATCTCCCCTCTTGATACTTGGCTGTTTGTGACAATAGCTGTGTCTCCATTCAGGGGCCGCATCCTTTGAAGGACGCGGTTCATGAAGGTATGGCCTTTGTAGAACGGGAAGGCCAAACCAAAAGCCCAACAAGCGTTGTTAAAGAGAGGGCCTGGCCTACGGAGCATTTCCGGTTTGTGTAACAAGCCGGTAACACCCTTTACCTTGCGTGACGACGCGTCGCTCCTGTCGCCTAGCAACCCTGACAGCTGCAGTTAACATCAGACAGCAGAGGAGAAATATGGAGCCAAAAATCATTGTTTAAATTTTTTATTTTTTATATTTTATTGGAGGAGTGGGAGAAGATTCACTGCCGGAGCCAGCGGGAGATTTTTCTCAGGCTAAGAGGAAGAGAATAAATAGAATAAACAAGTTGTGTAAGAACAATTATTGGAGTTTAACATGCATTCCCATGGAATTATAAATTCCACAACTTTACTCCTTGAACAACTCTGGTGCATTCGGTAATCGACTTGTATGAACTCCCTGTAAACATGGACCTACTTGTAACAGTATTAACGGTACGCTAACTAAGTTGTGGATGCTTTGTTTTATGTGTAGGGACCCTAGTGATGCTACTGCAGAGGTTTGGTGATATTTTGAGCAATATTAGTGCTTAAAAAATGCAGATTTGGAAGCGTTCCACGGACTGCCCCTAGACCATGCAATGTAAGCCATTTGGGCTGTTAGCGTTGCTCCGGGCAAGTTCTATACTCGTTGATCAACAAAAAAAGTGTCTGGAGGACTTATTTTATCTGTTTTAATGCCAAAAAAGACCCTGGGTTCAATTTCCGCCGGATTACACTTGAAGCAAGGAGACAACGAGGGTTTGAACATCCAGACTGGTTCTTGTGGCGTCTTCATAACGTCTCCTACCGACCTATGTGGCCGCAAGCCATGACTCATTCAGACTGTAGTCAGAAGGTTCTTTTTGATCTCCCTGTGCCACAACCTTGGTTTCCATGTGTCCCAAGTAATGAGCACTGCAGTGGGTTAGCATTCAGCGTGATGAACAGCTCCTTACAGTCAGCACTCATGTTCCTAAACAAACACAATGTGATCCTAAATTAGAAAGTAATTTACTCATTGATTTTTTTTAATTCTCTGGTCAGTAAATCAGTAAAACAACATTCAAATATTCAAGTTTTTCTTGGTTCTATGAATTCCACATGATCGATGTAGTTGCACTCATTTGTGATTCAGTACAATTAAATCAATTGTTGAGAAAGGCCTTTAAGTATAAGGTACAGTTATTCTGATCATCTTATTATTACTGATGCCAATCTACCGAGAGGTATAGTTGGGTACAGTTGGTATGTGCTCATATGAATACCTGGCCAACTGACATTGTTTGGCTGTCCTCTAAATCAAATAAGATCCTGCCATCTGATTTGCCTCAACCCTTTTCCAATCGGGCCGATCCATACTGAAATACTTCAAGATTAAAAATGTTAAGTGGTTGGCTCAGAGCCCCCACCTCATCACTTGTTTTGTGATTTCATAAAAGTAATGAAGTTATTGATTCCCTCGTCCAAAGTGATGTGTGGTCCAAACTTGAGGGTCTCTGTCATCAATAAGAGCGGTTGGACCAGACGTGTGGGAGGGATGTGACATAGGTGCATTCATAGACTTCATAGACTGATGAAGACAACACTGTTCATTTTGGAGGTGAGATACGGATCAAGATCTCCATGGTAACACTGTTCATAGACTGATGAAGATATCCATGGTAACACTGTTCATAGACTGATGAAGATTTCCATGACAACGCTGTTTATTATGGAGATAGACTGATGAAGACCACCATAATAACACTGTTCACTATGGAGGGATGGATATAGACTGACGAAGACCTCCTCTCCAAGATTGCACTGTTTATTTCAACATTTTCTTCAAGATAAATACTATTGTATCGTATGTTTTTAAACAATATATTTTATATTCCATTATTTATCATGTAAATGTAAATATATGCTAAAAAGTGTAGGTCTCAATAGCTTTGAAAATAGTTAATTATTTAATAATTCTTCCATCACTAAATTAACCCTAGTCACTAAAAAGAGATAAAGGAAACACAACTGAACTCAATGAATATGTTAGTGTCAATACTGCTTCTTGACATATCCTCCTGAATGTGCTCTAGAAGGCCGGTGAATAACCTTTTTCACAGGCAGGGGAAATGAAACAGAAAGGACAGTGGTCCACAGAGGACAGCTTTGTCTTGGAAGCTCTTGGAAGGAATGTTTGTAGGTTAATGAGTTCCTCCATCAAATAGACCAGGTGGATGCACAAGCAAATCCCCCACATTGGTTTTGAATTGAATCCCAACAGAGTAAAGGAAGCCAGTGAAGTCAGCAAAGACTGATGCCGTGTTTTCACATTCTCAATGTCTGGCAGAGCTGTTTATGACATTGGGACTCTAAGGAGCTGAACACATAAAGCCTTACTAACAATCCACTGGTAACATTGAATTGTAGTCAGAATTTTGTTGTTTTTCAGTGTACAAGGTTAGGTTCTCGGTTGATTTAAGTGATCATGTGTTATCAGATCAGACAAGTTAAATATCCAAACAGATGAGTGATCTGTCAGGGAATGCAATGCTGAGTTTGTATTGATTTGGAGGAACAAACACACTTGTATCCAAAGTGTGACCCAGATATCACAACTCAATAATGTATTCATGTTTTGTACCCAACATATGAACAAAATAAATTTGAAAAATGCAGTCAAAAGTGTAGGGATGTTTACCAGAATAAAAGTTGTGGGTTAAATCAGATATGTATAAGCACATAAATTAATGTCTCAACACCAGACATAATGAGACCCCACCGTTTTACTGTCTACAAACAGCAAAGAAAATGAACAGATTAATTTGTTTTGAAAATGGGAATAGCATGTCCACAATCTGCAACTAACGCACAGAGTGCACTCTTAAATGTTTCACTCTGTTAATTGAATATACATTGGACTGACAGAGTTGTTAGGACTGTCCATCATTGACACACTGGCAACTTTTTGACAAATGTGCATTTCCTATTATTCATATGTGTTCCCCTAATAAAACCAATATATATTGTTTCACAATAGTGTGTAGCATTAGCGTGTAAACTGGGTTGGCCGTATCTTGAATAGGATGTTACTTGTTATTAGGCAACACAGATTGTAATTAAGATGAGGAGTCAGTCCACTGATTAGCATCATAAGTAGGTGTAGCTCGGAGGCTCGGGAAGAGGAAACGACTGGATCAGCTTTAGAAGCAACAGAAGAACGGGTTCTTGTTACTGTTCTGTCCTGCGGAACACTAATCAGGGATTTCAACCGGTCTTTGGTAACAATCAGAGGTTTGTGTCCACGGGAGAAATGGATTTCTGTGTGACCTGATGTCCACCCTATGACAAAATGTAAGGTAATTGTTCCCCTAGGCCGTCCAGCACACACCAATAAACATTTGACCCGACACCCAGCCCCTGATTGAGACTTTTGAGAGTAATGGAGGCTACCAGCTAATGTAGCTATAGCAGAATACTACAGTATTATACAACACAACATAAGACAGTACTATAATACTCACAGTACCTGTAGCTAAAGCGGAACACTACAGTATTATACAACACAACATAAGAAAGTACTTTAATACTCACAGTACCTGTAGCTAAAGCAGAACACGACAGTATTAAACAACACAACATAAGACAGTACTTTAATACTCACAGTACCTGTAGCTAAAGCAGAACACTACAGTATTATACAACACAACATAAGATAAAATATTGCTTTATAAGTCACACATGATACATTCATACAGACTTTTTTAATTATTTATACAATTATATATTATTACTATTGTTGTTTATTCTATCATCCAAAGCTTTAGTGGCAGATGGATTTGAATAATATTAATTTATGAGGACCAAATGACACATCTGTAGCTGTTGCTGTTTAAATAAATTAGTTTTAGTCTGGCCAAAAAAAGATATACCCTAACTTAAACTTCTCTATTTGAAAACACAAACATAACATTATGTTCAGGTTGCGATTAGAAGGTTAATTTAAACCTGCGGTATGTACGTGTCCTCATCAGTCTCTCGGGGCTTGAGTTTCAGACCAGTAACCAACATAACATCGTTATGTTTGCAATTACAGAAGGCTGGTATAAAGTAAGAAATGCTTGGATGATTATAAGTATGTTTTGATTTGATTTAAACTTATTTTTTCCATTAAACTCCAAAAAGGAAAACATCCACAAATATCGAGATTCCTGTCTGTTCCTTACAGAAGTAGGGCAGAAGCAATTATGAGCTCATATTTCAGAGATAACTGTCTTAGTGAGAAGCGATGTGCGCTATAATCAAAGGCTACAGAAGCTCTCTTGAGACAAGTTACCCCATGGCACCGAGATACCGGCTGGGAACGGGGATGGGGAATACTTCAAAGAGTTACAGGAACCCCTACATGAACATAACTTAAAGAGCACCTAAATACTATATTGTATTATACAATATAATGATGATAATAATAATAATAATATTAATATTAATTATAATATTATATCTCATACATAAATCTACAACGTCCCCATTATTTAAATCACCCTCTTGTTTGGAGAGCTCATCTGAAGGGTTGCTTACAGAAAGGGTGCTTACAGAAGGGGTGCTTACAGAAGGGGTGCTGACAGAAGCGGTGCTGACAGGAGGGATGCTTAGAGAAGGGGTGCTTACAGAAAGGGTGTTTACAGAAGGGGTGCCTACAGAAGGGGTGCTTACAGAAAGGGTGCTTACGAAAGGGGTACTTACAGAAGGGTTGCTTACAGAAGCGGTGCCTACAGAAGGGGTGCCTACAGAGGGGTGCTTACAGAAGGGGTGCTTACAGAAGGGGTGACTATACGACAGCATAACAGAACTATAATGAAGGGGACATTCACTGACCTATAAACAGTACATGGGCTCCTCTGGTGAATGGTCAAGGCATGAAAAAGGTAATATAATGACCAGAAGAATGTACAAACACTAACATTTATAAATGTACGTTTGAAAGACCACTGAACAGGAAATGTATTGAAATGAGTATTGATTGTTGATTATTGATAGATTGATAAACACCAAAAGTAAGTAAAGCAAGTTCACAGCCTCTTAGAAGATCACAGCTTTATTGGAGATATCTAAAAGGGGTGCTGTGGCAAATATATATTTTTTTAATTCAAATCATTATTTATTGAAAATGTGTGGGCAGAGGATGACTAGGCTGACTAAAATTCTGACAAAAAAGCACAGCAGGATGAAATTAAGTATAGAAAGGTGTGAAGACATCTTCTACATCTCCTACCTTCTCCAGGCATTTGACCATGAAGCTTCCAGGAAAATTAATAAGTAGACAAATCTGTGTGCAATTCAACATTTTAGGCTGAACGAAAGTCACAAATGGCAAACAAACAACTGCTATCATAATTATTAAGTTAAGTTTGGAAAATAACTCTTAAGTAAGTCTTTACCTGTCCTCTTCAAGACACTGGAGGAGACCTGCCCTTCAAAAGATACACAGACAAACAGGGATATATTGTATCAATGTGGTATCAATTGAAAACACATTTACCCTATCAAAGAGTATTGTTTCTAATTGTCTCATGGCCGCCTGAAGTAATGTTTCCTTGCCTCGCAGCTGATCCATCCAATTTCTACCATCACACAATGTGTGTAGTCATGGACCTCCTGTTTCCTTATTTCAATGATGAACATGGTTCTTAGTAATACATTTTGTGTACTTAAAATAATCACTGTGTAAATTGTGTAAATTAATGTTTTATTTATATAATTCAACTGTGGAGTCGGTAAGAGGTGGGATGATTTACCTGAATGGTGGCTAAAATTATTTTTTTAATGTCAAGACTTCAAAATCATCAACGGACCCATTACAGGAGAAAATCGAATAGATGTTCTAGTAAAACAATTGTTATTGTCTTTGTCTCCTTATGGGATGTTTGATGTGTTTTATGTGCGTATCGCTTTCACCCCACTTCAATGAGCACGTTGGAATACTCTGAAACCAGAACTCAGAGTCTGGTTTGAGTTTCAGGAGTGATTTCAGGCTGGCGGAATGGGTTCTCTTAGCCGTGGAGACGTTGATCGTCTGCGGCAGGCTTCTGAAGCCCTACTCTATGGCACCCGGGTACCGTGCTGGACTAGGGACTCCCGAACCGTCTCCATTTATTCAGTGCTTTGATTGGCTGTAGCCTGTCGGTTCATCTGCATCACAATGCAGAGGATCTAGGAGGCAATTGAAGGCTTGGTCAGGTACCGGATGCTTTTTTATTTTATTCCTACTAATATTTGGTGGTGAGGTATTTTATTAAGGGGCTTCATTCCCAACAAATACACAGAAAAAAAACATGGATCCCGATCCTCTCTGAAAGGAGACACTTATGTCTCGGCTGTAACTTACTGCAACAGGAAAGTTGTTGAGTACAAGCAATGACGAAAGATGGACTTCACTTCAGCAAAGACCCTTATAAGAAGCTGCAAAGAGAAAGTTTGCTTCATTCAGCTGGGAGAGAAGTGCTTGTCAATGTTCTCCTCTCAAAGAAAGACCTCCTACCAGTGATGAGTTAGCGGTCTCATTCAACGCTCTTAGTACCACTGCAGCCTCCAAGTCTGCTATTGTGTCCTTGATTGAGCCTTATCAGATGGTTGGTTCGCCACCAATCGAGGAGGACTGACCAGCAGAACGAGGAGGCAGGACAAATGGATAGAGCCCCCAGGGGGTCGAGAGAGAGAGAGAGAGAGAGAGAGAGAGAGAGAGAGAGAGAGAGAGAGAGAGAGAGAGAGAGAGAGAG
>JAOPJL010000112.1:13895011-13907390 GCA_027123545.1 Trisopterus esmarkii
AATGGATAGAGCCCCCCGGGGGTCGAGAGAGAGAGAGAGAGAGAGAGAGAGAGAGAGAGAGAGAGAGAGAGAGAGAGAGAGAGAGATCTATGCTGGAAAACTGCCAAAAGCACAACCTGGGAATTCTTGTTCTCCTTTTGTCTGTTGCTCAGGGGATTGTGGCCATTGCTGTGCACACAGACATTAGTGCACACAGACATTAGTGCACACAGACATTAGTGCCACAGCTGCCTGTTGAAGTTAAATAACACAGGCAGCTGCCATCTATGCAGAACAAATGGGCTGTATATCCTACCCCACAAACATGCTCATAATGAGATGACCTCCAGCCAGAATAGAACATTTGTTTGGCTGCTTTGAGGTGAGAAATTAACCATGACAGCTCTCAGGTTTAGAGGTGTGTGTTTTGGAGCCTGTTTCTCGGCTGATGTCCAGCCCCAATCTTTGGGATTAGATGTTCACATCGTACCAACACACATGACAAGTCCTCCTCATAAGCACACATTGTGGGAGTCTCTTTGGGTACAGGTATACACATTCTGCTCTCAAACCATTTGACAGGATTATCTATTATGTTATTTTACCATCATATGAGTTATTGGCGTTCCTGAACGAGAGCAAAGTTTAACATGTTTTGAAGACAGACATGAGCTTGGAAGAGTTTTCGACAATATACTAGATGTTCTGATTATAAGTTTATTTATTTATTTTTGTAATATTAAAGATTAACAGATAATACAAACTACATTGATGTTGCTTCAGTTTAACTATGAATATTCAAAAACACACTGTGTGAAGGTGTGATCCTAAATAAGATGGTGGAAAACACCATGAAAGGACCAAGCACAACCATGAAAGGAGTCTTTGCGGGCCTTGCATGTCACATGACCTGCCACATGCCCTGTTGCATGACCTGTTGCGGAATGCCCCGGTGGTCATTGCATCTGATCCTCAATGCCAAGTACCTCATAGCTAAAACGCTGCTCCGCCTGTGGTTATTACATCTTCTTCTTTTTGATGTAATACTTATACACACAGCATATAACATAAACATTTCACAATGTTGTTATTGAACATCGAAATGTACTTAGATATTGAATATCACCTGTCTCTGAACAGTTCTCTATTGTTAGACAGACCTAAACACATAGATCGTTTACCGCATTTGTTTTTCAACCGTATTCAAACCGTCTGTTTACCAACCCTATAATCGTCCGTCTGTCCACCTGCACCACGACACCACCAAACAGAAAGTCATTCTGAGTGTATGAAGCTTACCACTGGGGTTTTAATCTGGTTATTTCTAGAGGCCAAGGTTCATTTTAAACATTGGGACGCTACAAAGGCAGACATCCGGACAGGAGTCTTTAGCTTGTCTTCCAGCAGGAAGGATTATTAGTGCTGGCCAAAATAGTTTCTAAACAAATATAAAGCGAGATAACGTGAAACGCCCCATTCGCCCTGGGTTGAGATAGCTACTATCAGATTTTAGATAATTTATCGAGTGTACATTTGGTGTACATTTGGTGTAATGACACCTTAGGTTGCTCCTCCAATCCGCTCCTGGTCTAGCCCCTTACCACCGACGCTAGGTGTGACATGTCACGGTGTAAGATGTGAGAGGGTTAACCTTCTCTTTTTTTTCACACATCCTCCTCCCACACCAGGGCCTGAAGGATGGAGCAGGAAGCCCTGACAGGACTCCCCCATTACGCATCAGCAGAGGAGCAATATACAGCGCAGTTTGGCTCTTCAGTGAGGCAGTAGGTGGTCATTTCTAGACTTACCCACTGCTTCGATTTCCTCAGTACCTGATTGAACACACACGCAGAAAAAATATGTTTGGAAATTGAGTGTTTGATGGTAAATGTTTCATATCTTTTCAGATCAACACAAAAATGAAAAGAACGATTTAAAGGTGTAGTGTGTTGATTTAGTAGCATCTAGCAGAGAGGGTGCAGTTTGCAACTAAGTGTCAGGTGCCTGTACTGGCCTGTGCTGGCCTGTACTGGCCTGCACTGGCCTGTCAGGTTTCTGTACTGGCCGGTACTGTACTGGCCTTTAAGGTACCTGTACTGGTCTGAAAGGTGCCTGTACTGGCCTGTAAGGTTTCTGTACTGGTCTGAAAGGTGCCTGTACTGGCCTGTAAGGTTTCTGTACTGGTCTGTAAGGTGCCTGTATTGGCCTTTGAGGTTCCTGTACTGTAAGGAGCCTGTTCTGGCCTGTTGGGTGCCAGCAAACTCTTCCAAAATGATGCCATCATCTATGACAGCACACAGTAGCAGAGTGTCAAGGCACAATATTCCTTGCTGGATTTATAAACAGGTGTGCTCTGATCCCCTGAGGCTAAAGCGCAAGCCCACCACTAACCCGTCTCCCCCTATTGCCTCGTCGGACCATGACAGCACACGGTGGGCTGTGCCAACACATTCCTCTTATTTATTTTCTTTTACTTGCCAGTGGTGTGCTGAAATACTGCTTAGACTGCTGCCACATTGTTTTCCACACGCCTAACTCAGACATTATACTTACAGACAATTTAATCTCCTGTTGCATTCTTAGATGTATTTCTGCATTCATCAAGTCACACATCAGTTACGATCAGAACTACACGTCACTTGACGGAGCCTATTAGGACCACCGAGTTAAGGAGCTATTACCCCCTATTCAGGGCTGGGCTGATTTTGATCTGAGCGGTGATACAAGGCGGCATCCGTTCTGCTAGATGCCACTTAATTCTCACCACTCACCTTTAACTAAGCCCCTTAGATATTCAGATATGTATGCCAGCCTGAAACAAATACATTTTGACAACTCATCCGCTAGTCAAAGGAGAGAAGAGTTTTCCGACCAAATCAAGTCTCAGTTGTTTCTAGGCTACTGCTGTAGACATATGGTACCAACTTCTCAATCCGTTTTCAAGGGCAGGAGTGAGGATTTACTTGAGCATTGTACCAGTTGATAGATCAGGGTGTTTCAGCAGAGAGCCCAGCCCATAAGTGCTCTTCATTAAGAACTGTTTCCAGATCCCTCACCAGTGGACATTGATCTTTTCTTTAATTAACGTCAGTCTGTCAGAGTATCAGGCTGCAGCTGCATCGCTGGCCCACACTTGACTCTGCAGAAATACAACAGTTAGTGCAGTCACACTGAACACATGAGGAAAGGAGGGGACACCTGTCACACTGTGCAGCTATACTCACCATTTAGCCTTTAACTATACAGCATTTAGCCCACCTGAATGAACATGTTGATGAACAAAGACGGACAGGAAGTCAATAGGGTTGTTAAATTACTGCTTTGAGGAACAGTGATTTCAGTAGTCCAGATGTTTAAGGATCGGGACTCCATTTGAGGTTTGCCCCCCAACTATCCTTGTGACTCAATTTAATGCCGTAAATATCTGGATGTGAATAGAGTCGACTCAATAGGGTGTTTAGTGGAGAATGGATGAAAGGAGCCACACGGAGACAGGTGTGTCTTTAGACCCGGTTAATGTGACTAAAGTATTGTGTGTTTTTTCTTTGTCACTGGTGATAAAATGTGCTATTAGTAAATATAAAGCTCATAATAGCAGCTTCTGAAATGATGAAAGAAAACAATATTTATCATCAAAACATCCAGACATGTTGACTGAAAAAGTGTGATAATTGAAAAATGCATGACCTGGCAAAAACTAAGCCCTAGACACAGGTAGAGTGAGATGGACCATTTCAAAGGTGTCATTTTCAACCTGAATAAAGTAGTAAAGATCTGTTCAGTAGAAAAATATAGGACACACATATAACCAATAACAAACAGATGGATAAAAAAACAATCCCAACTAGAAGGCAGCACAGCACACTGAGCCAAGCAAAAGTTTGTTCCCATGTGCTTCAGTTTGTTCCATGCTTTGTACACAACTTTATGGCAACGTTGCAGGTCTACCTGCCAACGTGTGTTCATTCAATTCAATTTAATTTTAGTTGTATAGCACTTAATCACCAATACAGTCTGATAGGGCTTAACAGGCCAATCTTACTACTATATAATAGCAGGCCTAAGTATGTTTATTTTTAAAATATTACTCGCCTCCTTGAGCATCCCGAAATGTCTTGCAATATTGATATCCCCCCCCCCCCCTCCCTGTTTTAATGGTTCCGCCGTCGACACACTCTCCAAAGTGACACCTTGTGCACACTTCCTCCGTCCATCGATGGATGGGCGAGGGCGTGTCTGACGTATTGGGGAGTAGTCTTTGTGGATGCTGCCTGCCGCCAATCAAATCACTGCCTGCTTAAAGCCAGCTTTTTCCTGCGTCTTCCTGCTTGTTGTTGTTATTGCAAAATGGTTCCTGTAGTCGCAAGGAGAGTGTTGTCCCTGTACGCGTACAGGGACAGGACAAACTGAATTGGCCGATTGCCCACACCAATGATAACTTACTCCTCCAGGGTAGTATCACAAAGACGATTTCATTGGACAGAGTAGTAGTATCCGCATAACCACGATCTGATTGGGCGACAGATCCATCGCTGCCCGGAAAGCTGAACATAGACCTCTGAAAAATAAGTCCCGCCTCCAAGGCTCCCGGTACCCTCGGTCAAATGTCTATGGGAAATAAAATGGGGTTTTTGAATGATCATAGATAACAAACTCTGTAGGTGGTGAAGAAGTAAAGGCTGCGTCACGTTCTGAACTACACACCTTATCCATCTAGTTTCCACTGGGGTTTTGGATTGTCATGCTGTTAAAGTAGTAAACGATTATTAATGCTAACTAGAGCTAGTTCCAATCTGCGCTTCATACAGACTTCATACATCATACTTGTTAGGGAGGAGGGAGTGCTCACAATGAGGCGAGGTTCAGCCTCTATTCACGACTTATCTTTTTGGTTCGACCGTGGTAAGAGTTTGTTGGCTGTTATTGAGATATAGATCGATTTGATTGATTTCACACATGAACGAGCAGCGTTGGCACCACCTCCGTAGGCGGGCCCTGGTGCCACCTCCGTAGGCAGGCTCTGGTGCCGCTGAACTCCATTTCGGTGAAGACAAACTATAAAACATTGCCTTTGCTATGCAACCTTGACTGGGAGAGTCGTGACATCTGCACAGATCCACGTTAGCATAATGCTTCTTCATAATAGTCAACTACTTTAACGACACCAACAATCCAAAACCCCAGTGGAAACTAGATGGAAAAAGTGTTGTTCAAAACGTGACTCAGGTTTTACTTCTTCGCCACCTAGAGTTTGTTATGTACAATCATTCAAAAACCCCACGTTATTTCCCATAGACATTTGACCGAGGGAACCAGGAGCGGGACTTATTCTTCAGAGGTCTATTGCTCAACTTTGGATGCAAGCCACATAGCCGACTGGACAGATGCACCCACAATGCATTTTGAGAACGCCCCATGCAAAGTCAATGAGATCCGTCAATGGACAGAGGTAGTGTGCACGAGGCATAGGCCTAATGCCGCGTTCACACTGTATATGTCCGTTGATGATCCAAATGATGATGGGTCTTTCTTTCTTGATACAAACGTTAATTCTAAACAGCATTTTACACAATAGCCTATAATAGGAAATGCTCAAAGGTAAAGCAACGTAATTAAACACTGACTGTAGCTTTTTATTGGGGAAAGAAGCAATGGTTGTGGACTATACTAAATGCCCTATCCATTGCACGGGTCTGTAAAATACTAACTAAATCAAGTCAAATGTATTTATTAAGGTGAGAGTGGGGGATCTTATGTTTTATTTATGTTTTGTTTTGTTTTTTTACTGCAGGTTATGAAATAAATGATGAACTAATGCCTGTATGTGAAGTGTGTGTGTGTGATTGAAGTGACTTGGGTCGATTTGCATGCAACGTAAGGGTAATTGTAGTGGGTTAAGAGCAGGCCCCCAGGAGCAGTTCTTTCTGCCGCAATCCACCACATTTTTAGACGTTCCTAATTGAATAGAACTGCCAACCGGATATGGGTCCGTCAATGATTATGGTCCCCCGGAAACATTTCCATTGTCATTACTTGCAGTTAGTTTCTCTATTTGCTCATGTTGTGAATATTTGCAACGCATGTGTTGTGAAATCGATGCAGGTGTTTGTAGGTGTTTTCTGAATATGCAGGTGTTTCGACATTTGCAGCGCATGTGTTGTGGCGTTTGCATGTGTTGTGGCGTTTGCATGTGTTGTGACCCTTCTCGGCCACCATCGCTCTGACTCTGAACTTCGTTATTCAAATATAATTTGAATATTAAAAATAATAATATTCAAACAAATATTAGGCATCCCTTAATATTCGAAACTTTTATGGGCATTATTTTTTGTAAACGTGCTTGCTTGAACGTTGTTTTCAATTCAGATTTCGAGGCTTCAGAGTGTTTTTCTTCTGAAAACATCATTGCCTGCCTATTAACGTTGACTGATACACTGTCCTCTGGTTAACAAAACAAACAACTTCAGTTTGATACAATATAGGTCTTACTGAATGGTGAGACCTTCAATGGTGTTGCACAGTCATAGTCGCCAAGGCGCCTGTGGCGTATGACGTTGATTGATTGATTGAAAGCATTTAATGGTCAAAATATTATTTAAGCAATAGCTCACGGCAGGCTGTGAAATGTGCTCATTATACCACAGTTAAGGGGCGTTGTTCGGCCCGACGCACAGCGGAGGGATGGCGAAGTATTGCGAAATGAAAGTTATAGACACCAAATTTTTTTAAAACAAGAAAGTCAAAAAAGTATTTATTTAACAAATACAAAAATGTAGTACCTCCTAGCTGCCTGCAAAGTGCACTGCAGTTGCTATGCAAAACACGTTAGCGTCCTTCAGAGAGAAGGCTAGAGACGGTAGCGTGGTTCGCTGCAGTGTTCGAATTACGTGGGAGCCAGAGAGAGCCGAGCTCCCATAAAGTGAGGACTGGCTCCCATAAAGGCAACAAAGTCAAAAATCTGAGGGGTCTCCAATATCTGAAGGTGGCTGCCATATGTGGTATTGTAATTTAATCTTAAACAACGCTTATTACCCATGCCTGTGCGGTCTATTATCATTAAAGATGTTAAATGAAAATATAGACCACTAAACGGAACGTAGACCGACTCCTTTCACAGATTCCTGTGAGACCAGGTTGTCTTAATTGCATCTGTCGCATATCCTGGAAAACCAGAGTTCTCGCGAGAGCACAATTGGAATTTGCTCAGAAACGAGCAATATAATCCTTCCCCGATGCCCCTCTCCCAGCACATTAACCAATCACATCGGTGTATCTGATAAAGGCAGGTGTTGCTGTTTTACCGATCGGATACGGCTTATCTATTGGTTAGCTCCGGTGGTCTGGATACGTCACCTCTTGTAATCTTCTGATTGGTCGTGGTGTTATCCAATTGCGTGCAGTGATATTTTCAAATGCATGCTTGGGGCCGCCCCTCAAGTTGGGCCATTTTCATTACTCGTTGCCAGACCCTACAGTGTCTAGGTGTGGGTCTGGATTTCTCTGAGATCTGTCGCATATGTCAGGTGAAATCTAAAAGTCAAGTATAAGAGGCGGTGGTTGAAATTTTTTTTTCAATTGCTTATTACGTTCCCTTGTTGCTTATAATGGTTTATTCGTTTCCCAGTATCATTTCCTTAATTAAGAAGACAGTGTGTGTTCATTTTTGAATTGTAAAATAAATACAATAATTTTTTGAAGTTGCGAGAAATGATTGGAAGTGAGTCGAGCTGACCTTGCCTGCTGTACTCACGGCCCAAAATAAAGAACAGCCGAGACAATGTCCTTAATTCAAACATGCCGTTTCATTTGGCCTCAATTGGCTATGGATGCGAACTTGGAATGAACATGTACAACAGGGATTTCTAAAGGTTACTGTACAGTGGCGGAGACTACGTCAGGAGCTGAACCATCACTACAGTATAGCTACAAAGGTTATACGAGCGCTTCAGACCAACCTTAACAACGAACAACATACAAAAGCATAGAACAAGATGCAAGGGTACGTTTATTTCTAACATTATTCTATCAACACAGACATTTATATGGAAGCCCATTCCCGCCACAGGAAAAAAAAAAAAAAACACAAACTATCTCATAATTATGAGATTAAAAGTCATAATAACGAGATGAAAGTCATAATTACGAGATTTAAAGTCATAATTACGAGATTAAAAGTCATAATTACGAGATATAAAGTCATAATTACGAGAATTAAAGTCATAATTATGAGATTAAAAGTCATAATTACAAGATTTAAAGTAATAATTATGAGATTAAAAGTCATAGTAACGAGATATAAAGTCATGACAGTAGGCTGCATATAGATGGTTTACATTAAGAGATCAGTGTCGTAACGTCATGGAGTTGGATCAACACATTGAGCAATATTTCCAAAGACGCTATACAAATGATGAAATTCTGGCAGTATTGGCTGAGGTGCATGGGGTAATGCTGAGCAAGTGGAAACTTGAAAGATTCTGAGAGAGAAAAGATTGTGGGGCAGAAAGGGCAAGACAGATGTGGCCGAGGTGGCAGCTTTCATTAAAGCGCAACTCCAAACGTCTGGGCAGTGTCATGGCTATGACTGTACCAAAAATGTTGGATAAATGGCATTATTACCGACAGGGAAACAGTACGTGTTCTCTTGCGGCTGTTGAACAGTGAGGGAGTTGACCTGAGATCAAGAAATAAACTACGGCGGAGAGTATATCACAGCCGTGGTCCCAATTACATCTGGCACATTGACGGCTATGACCAACTTAAACCGTATGGGATCTGTATAAGTGGATGCATAGATGGTTTTTCTAGGAGACTCATCTGGCTGGAGGCATACAAAACTAATAATGATCCGACCGTGATTGCTGGTTATTTCATGGATGCTGTACTAATAGCTCAAGGTTGCCCTGAACGCTTACGGGTAGATTTAGGGACAGAAAATGTTAGTTTGGCCGAAATGCAAAGATTCCTGCACTTTTCAGAGGGTCAAATTGAAATGGTGATGGTGGCTGACATTACGCTGTCAGTGCGCCCAGTTTTGGATGGACTTTTTCGATAAATTGAAATGAGATGGATACTTCGCTGACACCTTCCTGGACAAATCATTGGTCCAGTTCTGCTTTCTTTCCACAATTCAGGCAAGTTTCATTATAAACTGCTTTATTTTTTCTGTGGACTATTATTATTTGCATTATTATATTTTTATTGTTACACTATACTATTGATTTTGTTTTACCAAAATTTAAATACAAGAACCATAGATGAGCTGCAGTAGGCCTAATTCAGCATTAGGCCTACTGCAGCTAATTTGGCAAAACTGAACTTATCTATGTACCTATCTGTAACTAGAGTAGGCTTTAACTGGTTCTGCAACAATACAAGCCAAACAATATGTCTTTTCTCCAATCGTAGTGTCTTTAACATTAAGTTGATATTTCTACTGCAAAAATAACTATATTTGATATAAACATTATACTTAATATATTATACTTAATCATGCATCATAATATTGATTATTTGGATATAACTATATATAACAGTTAGCCACAATTTAATGAACAGTTTTATTATCTTCCCATAAAACAGCATTAAAAAACAACATAAGTATTGCTGGGGATATATATAAGCTGAAACTGCTAAACGATGTATTGGTGGTGATAACTTCAAGACATTTCATGAATACATCAGTACATTATATAATTACATATAATCCAACATCTCAAAATATGTACATTAAATCTCATTACATTAATACATCAGTACATTATATCATTTAATATTTACATATTACATATAATCCAGCACCTTAAAATCTGTACATTAAATCATCTTGACATGAAGAGGCTGCTGATGGCAGCTGAATCAGCTAAACTATGTATTGGTGGGGATGACTTCAAGACATTTCATTAATACATCATCAGTACATTATATAATTACATATTATCTATAATCCAACATCTCAAAATATGTACATTAAATCTCATTACACTAATACATCAGTACATTATATAATTTCATATTTACACATTACATCCAGCATCTCAAAATCTGTACATTAAATCATCTTGACATGAAGATGCTGCTGATGGCAGCTAAATCAGTGAAACTATGTCCATTGCCCACACACCACTCCAATACTTTGTTCATTTCATGTCTAAAATCTGGGTAATTGTCATAATCAATTGGCAACTCCAAGTAGCATCCACATGTGTGGGCGATGGGCCGTCTCTGCATACCTTGCAAATGCGTGAAGCTCAAAGTAATGGTCTTACCAAGAAACAAATCAGAGCCAGTGCAAAACCGAAGGAATAGAGACAGGTGCTGTGTGTCAGATGCTCTAAGGAAAGTGCTAAGATGCTTTCCAATGTCCTTCTGCTGGTCGTTCATAGTAGTGGGGTAAGAGATAGATCTAATCACCTTTCTCAGTGTTGGATGAAGATATACATACACTTCTGAAATGCCTTCTAACTCTGACCTAAAGGGTGCAAGCACATTGCTCCACTGCTCTATGACAAAGGTGGGTTCTTGAACCAGCTTTTGGCATTCTTCGGCAGCTGTGGAGATCCATTACTTCTATAAATTCTTCCTGATCCACACTTTCAAAATCTGAACAGCAGGATCCAAACACCGCTCTGACTCTGTGACATATCCCAGGAAGCAGTCAACAAGACTACTCTTCACACTTCCCAGGGCAACTTGCTCCAAAATTACTGGGGCTATTTTTATAGGCAGGTACTTCTCTTTTCGCCAACCCATTGCTATTAATCTGCCAATGCTTTCCCACTACTGCTTACCAAAATCATGGTGAAGAAAAGGCACCTTGAAAGCATTTCCTAAAGTGCATTGCTCATAAAAGTCCAGCCAAAATTCAGTTAGCACATCCCTTAACACGCCACCTTCATCAACTGCCATTTCCGAACTTCCATTGGGAAAAATGACTTGGATAAAAATGTCATCTAGCATGACACTCGCGTACAAAAAATGTGTGATTAGTTCTTTCAGGATCTGCCCACGGTGAGCAACAATTATTCTCTTCGTTCTTTCACTCTGATCAATGGGCACATGGGCAATATCTAGGGTTGGAGTAGGTGACCTTGATGCCTGAGGAGACATTTGTAAGGTATCATCAAGGCTAACACAGTCCAGATCATGTAGGTGTCCTTGGAAAAAGGTAACTGTGCCACTATTCTCTTAAGATATCTACAGCATTGGCGGCATTAACTTCGCTCACACTAGCCAAATCTGTCAAGCAATCGAAGGGCTCATGATCACCGTTTGTGTCAGACAGGACATTGCTGCTAGTAACATATACTACATCTGTGGTTTCCTGACCTTCAGCCAGAGGTACAATAGGCCTAGGGGGGTTGGGGGAGGCTGCAAGCTGATTCTCACTGCAACCAGCCTTCTTGGTTGTTGCTAAGTAAAAGCGTAAAATGGGCAGCTTTGTTACTTAGTTAGTTCCCCAATTGTAGTCAGGGGATCTAATGGGTGCTCCTGAAAATCAGTTACAATCACAAAATCTTGAACATTTCCCTCTGCATTTTCTGACCAGGGAAAAACTGGCCTGTGCAATTAACTGATCTTTACAACAATTCTTGGACACACAGATTTTCCTGGTCCCGCCCCACTTTTTAGCCTTCATTTGTAAGAATTTCCCGTCACGGAAATTCAACCAGCCAATTTCAATTTTACGCTCTTTCTTCTGAGCATTTTGACATGGTAACTTCTCAGACAAATGTTCACAATCCTCACTTTTTGCTACCTTGGCTTTCAGTCACTCATAAAGTTTTGATTTGCGGACAACAGGATTCTTCCCCTTCCGTCTGCAATATCCATGGACAGCCAGTCGGTCTCCATGTGATGGTAGATACTTGGTTAACTGGTCATCGTTCATGAGCAGTTGGACATTGGGAACGATCTTAAAAAAAAGGGGAAAACACACACACACATCCACAAAACAAATATAATTTAACATCAAGGACTGAGCCGATCTTTCCCCCATTAACAGACTAGTTACCTTATCCTTTTTCAGTTTCTGTATGTTTTCTTCTGGCACATTCCGTGACCTCAAGAACTCGCACAACTCATCCATCCTGTGAGAGGCCAACACAAATACTTAACGAAAGGAACAGAGGCCAATTACATTGTTTGACGGTCCCTGTCTAGGGTTGATGCGCTGATGTGGTTGACCAGTTATTGTTTTTCCTATGTCCTTGAAGGTACCATCATCAGAGTATGGATTGTGAGCACCTGGTTCAGGCACTCCTAAAAGTATAAAAACCCTGTCTCAACTCTGCTCTGGTCTCTCTGGCATTCGGCTGCATCCCCACCAGCACCAGCACCAGCACCAGCACCAGCACCAGCACCAGCACCAGCACCAGCACCAGCACCAGCACCAGCACCA
>JAOPJL010000112.1:13952474-13963700 GCA_027123545.1 Trisopterus esmarkii
CTACATATAGCTGACTGGCTATTAGGACAGTTTTGCCAAATATTACAGTAAAGAAATCACCTACCCTAGCTTTAAATCCATGGTCAATATTAAATAAAAATATGTTATGCTTAATACTACTTATGCATTCAACAGATCTGTGATTTTTTTTTGCCAGGCAGCCTCCCTGTTTTAGTAATGGTTACGGTGTTCCCTTTCTGAGTTATTATGTTCTTGTAGGCCTACTCCTCATAGACTCCACAAGCAGCTTTTGTTCACTGCTGGAAAAGATCCCGCTCGGTCCTTTTCTGACATTTGATCCATGATTCAACATTCCGGGTTATGGGCTGGTTCCATCTCGTGAATGTGTGTAATCCACGATAACGTCAGCCTGGCTGAACTAACCTGAACAGGTTGACCTGCGTTGATGAACGGCTTTAGCCTCAAGTGGAAGTTGGCGCTAGTTCTAACCAGACTTAATCAACTAAGCACCGCTTTCGTTAGCGACTTTGATGGAATACCCCTTTGGTCATGATTGCCATGGTTCTAGACAGAGAAAGAGATAAGTTATGATACCTCTCTTAACAAACATAAATATGGCCTTTATGTCGTGGTTCTGCGATATATATATTGGCATTTTGGACTCTGGCGGCACCTAGTGGCTGCACATATGTTATTTAGGTATTTCCTGTTCCCCTGCAGTCCCAATTGCTCTTGTCCCCTGTGTCTCGTTTCTCCTGTCACATGACCAATTAAGCCATGCATTTAAGCCCTTCCTTTGACAATGTTCTGTGTTTAGTCTTTGATAAGCCACTTCGAACTCTGAGTTTAGCCTGGAAAGATAGATTATTATTGATTCACTGTGTTGTGACCCCCCTGCCTGTTCTCTGGATTACCCACTCGGATTTGCCCTTTGGTACGACGCTTTGAATTCTTAGTATTTTGAGTCTACCTATGTTTAGTTTTCTTTTTGCTTTTTTGAGAATTTTGCCTGTTCGATTTTTGGCTTTGAACTTCTATGATCTTCTATGTTTTTGCCCTTTGGACTTGGTTACAATAAATAACACTAAATCAAGCCATCTCTGCACTTGAGTCTACACCCTCATTGTTTCCCACTGGGTTTGGAGTAGAACTGTGGATCTGGAGATCCGGGCTCGATTCCCAACCCTGACACTTTAAATCAAATGAAATACTTTTACATTGCAGTACTTCATGATATAATGTAACAAAGTAAAGATCATCGCTAGCCAGCGCTCAGCCTCATCTCCACAGGACGCGACTCACGCGTTCTTGCAAGGCTGTAGCCTTCACATTGGGAAACAGCCTAGGCCTCGATTTATAGTGGGAGGAGCAAGAGGGAGGAGCAAGCCAGTACACTAAATCACCATTTGCCGTCTATTGTAGAGGTGAGGTGGAGTGAAGTGCATATGCAGTTTCTAACACACAGAGTACCACAAGAGTAGCGGTATACTTGCCACAAACTTGCAGTGCTCATTTCTTATATTGACAGATCCAATGGCTCCCTCATACAGTACGTTTACATGACACTCAAGAAAGTCGAATTATTGGCTTAGCTCGACTATGATTGGATTACTAACATGCATGTATACACCTTAGTCGAGCTAAAGTCGAATCAAATTGGGTTACTCATATTCGAATTAAGACACCTAGATAACTTAGATAACTAAGCTAAGCGTGCATATCTGGAATGGGATTGGGTTATGCGTTGTATTGCTTTCTGCGCATGCTCGAAATCTTTTCCCGGGGCCGTGAGTCGGAAGTAGAAGGAGATGATAGTCACGGGAGCGCGCATGGCATGCATTCAATAAAGGTGGAAGCACACAGACACTACACTTCGATTTCACCCAAGGCTGAATTAAAAGTACATGTTTTTCTAAATGTGGGTCATTAACAAGGTTTTAAAGTAATAACTTCGGGCACATATGTCAAAAGAAATGTTTTATCTCCCGACGTGTTACGATCTTTATTCATTCATTGCGCCGCGGTGGGGAATGCCGTGTACGGACAGGCGGCGGAGCGGCTGCTCCGGCGGGAGAGAGATGTTTTCAGTAGACAGCGGTCAACTCACTTCGGGTCGGCGATTTATTTATGAAGCTGGCGCAGAAGGTGGAGCAAGCCAGTGTCGTGTCAATGTAGTTACCCCCTATAAGGAGTGTATCATTCAATATCAATGCATTCATTCATTGCGCCGCAGCCGAACTGACGGGGGTATTCTCCGATATTATGAATCTTACAGACTGCGTCGGGTACAAGTAAAGACTCGTAGTGGGGTTTATCTCGCCCATGGGGAAATAGGAATTGTTGGAAATTTACTTTGGCTCTGACTCTCTGTAGTCCAGATGGAAACGAACATGGAGGAGAAAGCGATGTTACAGCAGACAGCTGTCAGTTCATTTCGGGTCCATATCATTTCTCAGACGCTCCATTGTTCTGAACTCTCGGTCGTTTGCGGACTCCTCTGGCTGCTCTGCCGGCGGAGGAGTCCGCATACGACCGCCTGAGTTTGTTGTTGCTGGTGGTGACGTAAAGAGGTCAACCGGTGGCTCTATTACCACTAGTTGTAATGGGTATGGCGCCACCTATCGTACCGGGGTATGACATGCTTCGGCCAATGAAACAATTTACTCACCGCCATGTATAACCAGACAATTGCATAGTCGAACTATGGCTTTAATCGAATTAAGCTGTGCATGCAAACGTACTGAATGTTAAGGTTTGAATGGAACCCGCTTAGGCTACCCATGAGCATTAATACATAGAGGCAGGAAGAAGTACTTGAGGTACGTGGGACTGTTTCTGGGGGATAAGTCAGAGGGAAAGAACAGGAGACAAGGGTAAGGAGAATGCAGAAGACTAAAGGAAGGTCAAATAACCTTTCGTCAAACAACCTTTCGTACCTGACAGCTTAGTGACAGTTGAGTGGACCTTGAATGAATGACTGAATCTCTGCCCCTTATGGGGACATTTGTTTGCCTTTAATAGTCTTTTACTGTAAGATGTCAAGACATTTTCACCTGGCTAACCCAATGTTTAGATCTGTTGTGGTATTTATGCAAATTAGTACATACATAATTAGATGTGTTTGTTAAAAAACTATTTCCAAAAACTTTATGTAATATATTTCTTGTTTGTCTTGATTGTAAGTAATAAACTCAGTAATTGTTACCCTATTCACGTGAGAAAAAGAATGAATAGGCATATGAGTATGATATATTTGGGTCTTTTTCGAAATTCCTCCCTAATGGGATTCTTCAGAGGTTTTTTTTTCCTTACTCAGGATATATTGAGGATACAAAATCTGTTGAGTTTGCTTCTGTTGCAATTTGTTCTAGGTTGACCCCCATTTTGGCTTAAAATTACTGGACTATAACATCAGCTAGGGCTAACATCAGCTAGGGCTAACGTCAGCTCCGGCTAACGTCAGCTCCGGCTAACGTCAGCTCCGGCTAACGTCAGCTCGGGCTAACGTCAGCTCGGGCTAACGTCAGCTCGGGCTAACATCAGCTCGGGCTAACATCAGTTAGGGCTAACATCAGCTAGGGCTAACATCAGCTCGGGGAACTTTCTTAGTGAAGGAAACTACAGATAGCCTATAAAGGCCATCGCCTCCTTTTCTTCATCTACCTTTTCGTTGCTCCGCCGAACATCAGATGCGGAGCGAGAATTCACTTCTTTTCGCCTGTGGCAGTAAAGAAATGAGAACCCTGAAGTGAGATGTTAAGGGGAATTATTAATGACTATCTCAGTACTCAAATATATATGCAGAGAGCTCTCTCCAAATAGCCTCTCGGTCCTTAGGGCATACCAGAAAATTGCTGTTGCTGACCTGGTGTGAATACAAACCACTGAACTCTGGTGCGGACCAAACAGTCCCAGCCGGAGAGGTGGTCTCGGTTCGCTTCCAAACTAAAGCGCAACACACACCGCCGCAGCGCAGCGCTAAAAGGAACGTTCCCATTATTTCAGACGGACTACCCCGCGCCGGCGTGCCGCCCCGCTAAGCTTCACGCCACTGTTCTATTCCCTAGTGTCGGTGCACGTGAAAAAGCGCTTTTTTTAAGCTATTTTGTACATCCCGGGTCCCGTAGGCACGTCTATATCAACTCTTCACCTCTCGGCGACTCCCTTTCGTTTATCCGAACTCATAATTAACCATGGATGAGGAGAGACTGGTCGTTGAGGTGGAGAAAGAATTCCAGAATAGTTTTTTTCTGTTGAAATAAAAATAACAGATTTACATGTAAAACAGTTTGTGTTCAATTAAAATAAGTAAATACTGGCTGCATACATGTAAATGTGTGCCTATGTTAATGGCTATAGATATTTTATTGATCCCAATAGAAATTTAGCCATGCAGTTGCTCAATACAATAAATACACACAACAACAATTAGCCTAAAAAGGTGACTACACTATATACATAACTAAAGGCTTGATACAAGGTCCTTCACATATGGAAATTGTTGATGCAGTAGATGAATAATTCCACAATGTAGAAATAATGAGCAATGATGGTAAACAAAGTGATAAAGTGCCCAACAGTAGCCTACATAAAGTGACTATGAATTAAAGTGACTATCATAGTAAGCACAAACAGGATCATGGGCATCAAGCCCAAATATTTAGTCAGAAAACAACTTATATTACATTATGATAGCCTACCAACTATGTTGGTTGATATGTAGCTTTAAAAACATAATTGCACTGCTGAGATTATGCATTTTTAAAGTAATTAATCAAAAATAGATGTAAAATAAATAAACTTCAATATGCAACTCTCCCATGGCGTTTCGTCACTTGTTGTGGTTGGCCGAAAAGTGACTTCCTGTTTATACGATGCAGCGCGAGTCGCGTGACGCTTCTTGTTGGTGCTAGGAGCAGTGTTTGACGCGCGGAAACTGTGCTGCGCCGGTGGTGTGTTCCCGGCTTAACCCTGGTGCGGTTTGCTTGAGATGTGAAAGTGAACGCACCTCGGTCCCATCCAGTTCTAAAAATCATACACCTCAATGGACGTAACAGGCACCTTCTCAGTCGCTCGCATTATGGGAATTATTGTTTATTTCATTTTTTGTTGTTTGATATTGTTTGATATTTGGATCCGATATCCAATAGGCATTCCGTCTCCTTTGCTCCATGTTGAGCCACTACTCTTTTTCACCCGACGGGCCGACAAAAGCATGGAAAACGCTGATGCATTTAAACATTCTGTATCAGGATGAGGGAGAAGGAGTTCGACCGGATATCCATTATTGTTTACTTTCACCAGCTTTCCCCCCCCCCCCCATACCTTTCTGTCCAATGATTGAACAATCATTGTGGTTTGTGGTCAGATTCTGGGACTGTTTTTGACCACTAACTGAAAATTGCAATGTGAAAAGGTGCCGCACCAAACCAAAAAATAAACATTGTATTTTGGTCCTGACCAAAGGGAGCGAACTAAAGAACTTTCCTGGTGTGAATACGCCCTTAGTTGTCTCTACAGAAAGAAGTTTGGAGCAGAGAACCCTCATCTCATGGTGGAGACCAGCAACAACCTAGGACTAGACCTAGACCACCTAATCTGTAGCGTTACACTATTTTAGTTTACCTATAGTTTGAAAGTACTTTTCCCTCTCCCAGGTTACCATGACAGCCACGTAGTGATGCTGGTTCTCTCTCCCCCCCGGTTACCATGACAGCCACGTAGTGATGCTGGTTCTCCCTCCAGGTTACCATGACAGCCAAGTAGTGATGCTGGTTCTCCCTCCAGGTTACCATGACAGCCACGTAGTGATGCTGTCTCTCCCGCTAGGTAACCATGACAGCCACGTTGTGATGCTGTCTCTCCCTTCCCCAGGTTACCATGACAGCCACGTGGTGATGCGCTGGTTCTGGGCGGCGGTGGAGTGCTTCAACAACGAGCAGCGCCTGCGCTTGCTGCAGTTCGTCACTGGGACGTCCAGTGTGCCGTATGAGGGCTTCTCCTCCCTCAGGGGCTCCAGCGGCCTGCGGCGCTTCTGCATCGAGAAGTGGGGCAAGATCACCTCGCTGCCCAGGTAGTACAGCCCAACAGATGACTCACCAGCACACAAAACAGACAAAATGTGCTATGGCTGTTTGGGACTAAAAAACAGCCGGTCGGGTCAGTCCGTTTCCGACCGACCCTATCAGTTTATGTGCGACCCAAATTATTTTATGTGCTCGGGGAAGAAATTATTTAAAGAAAAACAATTAAAGTACAATAACACTGTAATTACATTTTTGTACAGCACCTCCTCATCCTGTACCGGGATGAGCTCAGTCTCTCTTTTTTAAATGAAAACAACGAGTCAAGCAGTGCACTTGTTCATTTGTGTCAGAAGCTAGTGCAAAGTGGACCGTGCTGACAGATGGACTGACATCGCCAGAGATGCGGTGTCGACCTCGCTTGTCAGTGGCACCGTATCTTTATTCCAGTCCAAATATTTAGCACTGAAATGCACCCCAGAGCCAATTGGCCGCTGGGCTGATTACTGCGGGATAATAATATTGCATTTATAAAAGTTTGGCACTCTACACTCACAAACTGTCAGCGTCGCAACTAAATCGATATGTGCAGAGGGGAGTAAACGATCGGCCCCTCCCCAAGTGGTACAGCCCAGGTGGGCCTTGAACTGCGAATGGTCAGAAAGACGTTATATATAGGGGTAAATCATGGCTGGAGTTATCCTATTCTAGGATATTAGGATATCATTTATATATATCTAAAAATGCTAATGATTATTATATGTTAGAATATGAAAAAATCGGTGGCTCTTTTTTATATCATAACATATACTATCATGATCATTTTAAAATATTTTGTTCATATAAAAACGTGTATGTGTGTCTCTAACAGAGTGCATGTAGTACATGTATGCTATGTCATGAATAAGAGTATCCTCCTATCCTATATCCTTTTGTTGCTGTAAAGGAAAATAACAAAATTAATACATTTCCTACCTACACCATAAATAAATAAAACAAATTCCCTACCTACCTAGACTGGGTAACCCCAGCCTGTTCTGCCAGCGATTTGAATGGTCTGGAGAAGAGCTATACATTTCTTTCTGCTTCCGATACGTTTTTGCAGGAGCCAATCACCAAGCTGGCTTATCCCCTTGGCGCGATATTGGCTGGTTTAACACAATGACGACAGGAAAGAGACGGCAAGCAGCCAATTGCATACTGAGTCAGTTGTAACTAGGCCCGTTGATCACGCCTCTTGTGCTGAAGAAAATGACAACAGCCTCCCCAGACCAACGTGCAATCTACGATTGAGCTTGGGCTGGCAAAAGCCAGGCTACTACCTACCCATGACTTCAGCTGAAAACCAACAGGAATCAAACTTTTTTTTTTAGGCCTTGTTGGATACTTGCTCACGTCTTGGTCCCGTCGTCCTTTCTCCACGACGTGTTTGTGTTTTAAGGGCTCACTTATCTTAAAGTCTTGCTCACGTCGTCCTCCTCCACGATGTGTTTGTGTTTTAAGGGCTCCCTTATCTTAAAGTCTTGCTCACGTCGTCCTCCTCCACGATGTGTTTGTGTTTTAAGGGCTCACTTATCTTAAAGTCGTACTCACGTCTTCCTCCTCCACGATGTGTTTGTGTTTTAAGGGCTCACTTATCTTAAAGTCTTACTCATGTCTTCCTCCTCCACGGTGTGTTTCAGGGCTCACACGTGTTTCAACCGACTGGACCTGCCCCCGTACCCCTCGTTCTCCACGCTGCACGACAAGCTGCTGACTGCCGTGGAGGAGACCAGCACCTTCGGCCTGGAGTGACCCTCACCCTGGGGCTGGTACTTGTTCAGTACCAGTACTGGGTCAGGGAGTGAACCTCACCCTGCTGCTGGTTAAGTAGCAGGACCAGTACCAGGGAGTGAACCTCTCACCCTGCTACTGGTTCAGGACCAGTACCAGGGAGTGACCCTCACCATGCTACTGGTTCAGGCTCAGTACTGGTTCAGGGAGTGAACCCCCCACCCTTCTACTGGTTCCGTCCCAGTACCAGTACTGGTTCAGGGAGCCCCTCTCACCCTGGACCCCATAGAGATCTCAGTCCTTGTTCAGGGTGTCTTTCGGACCTATGAACACATCAGAACACGGTTGTCTTTTGATATATTTGATATTCATATGCGGCATAACCAAGGAATCTGTCTCCTATTCTGCTGCATGCACTGGTCTCATCTCCATTGTTATCGTTATGCTCCATAATCATGAGGAATCATTATCATCTCCATATCCAAGGACTGTAAAGAAAAATGTCAGCAAAACACGAATATAAAAGCAAAATGTGAAAGCGAGCAATAACTAATAACTCATAGAACACAACTCCTATCAAATGTCATAATAACTTAAGTCAAATGCTAGCAACAGGCGCCAATCATCTCCTATCATCTAACCCTAACAATAACAAGACCGTTCGTAGTTTCGTCTCTGAGGAGACTGAGGCTGCTTCAGCTGAGTCTACATAAGGAGACTGAGGCTGCTTCAGCTGAGTCTATGTGAGGAGACTGAGGCTGCTTCAGCTGAGTCTACATGAGACTGAGGCTGCTTCAGCTGAGTCTACATGAGGAGACTGAGGCTGCTTCAGCTGAGTCTATGTGAGGAGACTGAAGCTGCTTCAGCTGAGTCTACGTGAGGAGACTCAGGCTGCTTCAGCTGAATCTACAAGGGAAACTGACTTAAGAAACGAAGGCGATAGCAAGACACTCAATATACATTTTTTTGTCTTTCTCTAAAGAGAAAGACAAAAATCTTTCAGGATAATTTATAAATTTAATTTATTTATTTATATATTATTTATATATATTTGTATGATTAAAGAATAGATAATGACAATATTTAAATAATTGTCAAACATAAAACATTTGATTAGCCATCAAATTAACATTTAATTGTAATGTTTTAATGTGTGAAATGCTCTTCCAGGTGGTGATCTGGAACAATTTAAAATCCCCTTTTCTTCCACCTCAACCAGGGGTCCATCTGATCCTGTGAATGATCCTGTACCTCTGAAATTAGGTTTTCTCTGGACCTGATAGTTCACCTCTGATATGATCCATTAATGCTTTAGTTAATATCAAGGCATTCATTGGTGCATCGGTTTTCAAATAAACTATATCCTTGAGTCATGAACTCAATTTACTAAAGGGGAACGCATTCAGTAAACTCCTGAGAGTGTCCGAGGAGTGTATATCGCTGCAGAATAATAACAAGGCTCTTATGATTGCTCTGCATAAGCATGATTTCTGAATAGTGTGGGGAGGGTATATTAAGTGTTTTCATCTATATTTCTATTAATGAGTTGACATCCAGACCCTTCTCTTTGACAGTGACCACAAATTATGCAAACACCTGTGGTTTCTATGATATCTGGAATATATATATACACACACACATCTCTCTATATATATATATACTGTCCTGTATGACACTCTCTGAATGTTATGTTTTTAGAAAATGTACAGCATACATTTTTTTTACATTTTTGTACATAACATACAGCCTTCCATACGAAAGAGTTTGCCTTTTAATGTTTCTCGATCAACATGTTATTGGCTCTTTAATTGGTGTGTGTGACAAGTCATTTATTGTTTTCGATTGTTACTCTTTTATGTCTTGATTTGGAACGCACTGTCCAGCCATTCTTTGGTGAGACCTTAATTGTACTGTTGGTGTATTTATAAAAACAATACAGGACATATCATGTTGATGATGTGAGAAGATGCAGAGCACTGGCCTGAAGTGAAACAAATTCCTTCTCTTACTTAATTACTGTAGCAAAAAGCCAACGCTACGCTCCACCTCGCTGTCTTCACCTGGCTCCTCCAGACAAGGGTGGTGGTGTTGGAAATCAGGATTATTTTAGACAATACATGGCCTGGTGCTCCATGCTGCCATGCAGGAGTCTGCTCTGAGTGTGTGTGAAGACGCTGGTTCAACTTGTGCACACTGATTACTCAATGTGAAACATGTGTGCAGCCTCACCAGCCCCTAAGTCCAATCAGTCTGACTCCAGGTGAGGCCACTTAATCTGCCATCATCCACACACACCCCCACAATTACCATTGTGCTTTTTGTGAGATGTAAAAACACTATGACAGAGCGCACATGTTTGCTACAAATGTTGGTTTTACAATAGCATATAATTAATTCAGTCGAAAGGCCAGGAGGTCACTTTAACCAATTATATAGTATATATAACACTATACATACTATACTGAGCTTTAACTGTGGAAGACAAAAATAACTTCAGGAAGCTTTAGATTAATCTTTACCAGACATACAAACATCTTTCCCATTTTTTTTAATTTTATTTAAGTAATATTTATTGTAGGATATAAAAGTTGATCAAAAAAGGGAAAATATTTGTTTTAGACGATAAAGGTTTCTTGTTTTAAGAGTATCGACAATGAATCCTGCTTTTGTTTTCAAAAGACAAAGTTTCACATGTTTCTGAGACTTAATGTGATGAATACTGATGAAGCTTGTGGTCTAACCTTGCACATGTTACTGAATATCCATTAAAGATCCTTTTTTATTAAATGATGTTTGTAAATCTTTCCTCGACGACATCAGTTTAACAGTTACTATATAGCTGTGCTGAAAGGCTGCAGAAAGAAAACCTCTCCTTCCCCTTCAAACAGACCATGAAGATTGAATCTTGAGTTATTTCATCTCTGGACCATTTCCTATCATTGTGCCGTTTATTTTAGTCTTTTTACAGTCAATCTCCAGGGTCAGATCACTGCACCACCAGCCTCCTGCACCTTCTGAACTCAGAGCAGCCTCCTGCACCACCTGCCAAGCTCCACCCACCCCAACACTCCACCCAACGCTCCTCCTTAGCTCCACCCACCCCCACACTCCACCCAATGCTCCTCCTTAGCTCCACCCACCCCCACACTCCACCCAACACTCCTCCTTAGCTCCACCCACCCCCACACTCCACAAAACGCTCCTCCTTAGCTCCACCCACCCCCACACTCCACCCAACCTTAGTGTGTGGGGGCCAGAGGCGTTCTTCACCCAGTGTGTGGGGGCCAGAGAAGGTCTTCAGTTTGGACGAGGCCAGGAGGATGAGGAGATCCTGAAAGGAGTGCTCCTGGTTCCCCTGGACCTCAAGGTCAGGACACATGGACCACCCTAACACACATGGACCACCCTAACACACATGGACCACCCTAACACACATGGACCACCCTAACACACATGGACCACCCTAACA
>JAOPJL010000112.1:13968814-13980790 GCA_027123545.1 Trisopterus esmarkii
TAGGGTGCTTGCCATTTTGTAGTGGTGTTCGAATTCTCAGTGGTTAATTTCATTAACCACTGGACAATAAAATACCCCAAATTTGAGTGAACATACGATGTTCCCTACATCTTACTCCCGTATACCACAATGCAATGCGGGCGCATTTACTGACGCAAATGAGATTTAGAAATGTTCAGCGTAGTGTCCGAATTCTCATTTGTTCGTTCCCTATATAGTTCACTATATCATAAACACTAAATAGGGAATAGTGAGTGAGTGAATAGGGAATGATTTCTAACAGAGCCACAGTCAATTTAACTCCACCCGTTGATCACGCCTCTTGCGCTGAAGAAAATGACAGCAGCTTCCCCAGACCTATGTGCAATATACGATTGAGTTTGTCTGGCAATAGCCAGGCTTTAGGCACATTTCATATATTTGGTTTGTTTCAGAGGCACGGCGACACACACAATCATATCCGCGATGAAGACTTAAGTTTGACGTTCAATATTCCCCCTTTCTGCCTCCTAATCACGGATAATGTTTCACACATATTTTCCAGAGTGCCAAACGGTGTCCTTGATTCAAGTCTCATTATTTTATCAGTGTGACATTAACCACAAATATATATATATATATATATATATCTATAGATCTAGGTAGATGGCATAAAGGCCGTGCTGTTTCGTCCTTCACACTTCACATCTAGAACGGCTTCCCTGGTCAGACATGCTGATGGGCTGCTGACTGTGTCTGTTTTCTGCTGTGTATTTCTTCCCTATGGTTGATATGTGTTGAGACTGAAGAACTGCTGAGCCCTTCGTTATCTGTATGCTGATGCTTGGTTGAGGGGTTTTAGGCCTACTGCTTGATCAGAATCCCGTAACATCCCAACGTAACCATAGATCTGCTACTGGTCTCAGATCCTCCTGTGTTCTGATGCCAACATAGATCTGCTACTGGTCTCATTTACATTTACATTTAGCAGACGCTTTTATCCAAATGCGACTTACAATAAGTACATTTGTCATAAGAAGTGAAACAATATATTGCCGTCGGTATAGTAAAGATGTTCATAGAACCAAGTGCAAGTACTAACAATCGCCAGGCTAACCCCACTCCCCGTATACAGCAGTGCAGATGCTACACAATTAAGTAGGCCTACATGCTACACAGCATGCATGCACAACACAATTAAGTACCTGCTACACAATTAAGTACAATGAATGGTCCACCTGTCTTCTGATTTAAACGTAGATCTGCTACTGGTCTCCGGTCCTCTTGTGTTCTGATGTAAAGTAGATCTGCTACTGGTCTCAGGTCCTCCTGTGTTCTGTCAGTGAACCCTCTCCTTCTTCTATTTGTGTCCAGTGTGTGGAGGGAAAGAAGTACTGCTGGTATTTTGAAGGTGGATACCCCATCTACTTCATGTAAGTACTGAGTCTTTCCTACAGTCTTCTGGTCTGTCTAGGTCTAGCTATGATCTTTATAATGGATTGAAGTTTACTGAGGAACATATCATCCTCTTATGCCTGCATGAACTTGTGACAACAACGTACGGTCTTCTGGACATTCCTTCATATCATATTATTCACTTCTGTGTTTATATTTCCAGCATTATACCAGTATGGTCCTCATTACACCAGTATGGTCCTCATAACACCAGTATGGTATTCATTACACCACTATGGTCCTCATTACACCAGTATGGTATTCATCACGCCAGTATGGTATTCATCACGCCAGTATGGTCCTCATTACACCAGTATGGTATTCATTACACCACTATGGTCCTCATTACACCAGTATGGTATTCATTACACCAGTATGGTCCTCATTACACCAGTATGTTCCTCATTACACCAGTGTGGTCCTTATTACACCAGTATGTTTCTCATTACACCAGTATGTTCCTCATTACACCAGTATGTTCCTCATTACACCAGTATGGTCCTCATTACACCAGTATGACATTATGACACACATAATGACAGAATGACACACATTTTATGACATGAATGACTCGGTTAGTTACCTATTGTTTAAGGGACATTTACCTCACTGGAATTGATCATTTACCATTTCAAAATTTATACTGAATGACTTGTATGTATATTCATGTTTATGTCTGTACCTTTATTTAAACACCTTTAAATACTAATATGGTTGTGGGGCATCAACACAACAGGCCCAATGATGAGGTTGAAGAGTGAATCGGTGGAACCAACATATTGCAGAAATGCTGATACAGGCTTTACTGCCGATAATGCTGACTGCTCCATAAAAGCAATGTAAGGATTTGGGAAGGCCTTATACTACTTTCCCGTTACTGCAACCCACATTATTGCCTATAAGCTGCAGAAAATGACTATTTTGGCTCCGTAAAACAATCTCTGATTGGTTTTGTTATAATCCAATCATAAGGAGGCCTTGGGTCAGCAGCTAAGGTCAGCAGCTCTTTGATGTAACGTCATGATCTCATCATGAGCTCCGAGCGACATTAGAAAGAAATACTATGAGCTATGGATAATGGTTATATAGATCAAAAGCAACACAAAGTTCTCCTCCCATCTCTCTGACCACTCGAGGAAGTACTCTGTAGTGGAGAAGTACTCTCTGTAGAGGAGAAGTACTCTCGGTAGGGGAGAAGAACTCTCTCTGTAAAGTACTCTGTGTAGAGGAGAAGTACTCTCTGTAGAGTAGAAGCACTCTCTCTTTAAATTACTCTCTGTAGAGAAGAGGTACTCTCTGTAGAGGAGAAGTACTCTATGTAGAGAAGAAGTACTCTCTGTAGAGAAGTACTCTCTGTGTAGTGGAGAATAACTCTCTATATAAAGTACTCTCTGCAGTGGAGAAGTACTCCAGTTAGTGTGAATAGAGATTGGTCCAGAGAATAGGGGGACGGGGGGGCATGAGAAGCCTCCACCATGAGGAGCCTTCTTAACGAGGAGCCTTCTTAACGGGGAGCCTCCATAATGAGGAGCCTTCATAATGAGGAGCCTTCACCATGAGGAGGCTCCATCATGAGGAGCCTCCATCATCAGGAGCCTCCACAATGAGGAGCCTCCACAATGAGGAGACTCCATAATGAGGAGCCTCCATAATGACCACCAGGCGTTCTGACCAACAAGACCAGTTTCCTTTGTAACACCAGTGTGTGTGTGTGTGTGTGTGTGTGTGTGTGTGTGTGTGTGTGTGTGTGCGTGTGTGTGTGCGTGCGTCAGATGCCGTTCCTATGAGGACTGCTGTGGGACCCGCTGCTGTGTGAGAGCTCTCTCCATCCAGAGACTATGGTACTTCTGGTGAGTCTTGACAACACCTTCTGCGGGTTTATCAACTGAATCACAATAACCCTGTGCGACATGTTAACCGTGAGACATGAAGACTATTAGAGCTCTAATACTCTGAGATGATGTCTCATGTTAATCATGGGACATACAGACCATTATAGCTCAAATAGTCCCTGGTGATGTCCCATGTTAACGATACATACACTATTAGAGCTCTAATACTCTGTGAAGATGTCCCAGATTAAACATAAAGACTATTTGCCCTTTAATACTATGTGGCGGTATGTTAGCCATGAGGCATAAAGACCATTAGAGCTCTAAAGCTCTGGGATCCAGGCACCCTGAGGTAACTGTCTCTCTGGGTCCAGGCTGCTGCTGATGATGGGGGTCCTGTTCTGCTGCGGCGCCGGCTTCTTCATCCGCCGGAGGATGTACCCGTCAGCGCTGAGCGACGAGCCCGCCTTCAACGTGTCCTTTACCAGGCAGGCCATCGCCACGCCAGGTGACCACCGAGCACCATGCCACTGATACCAGCCAGATACACTCACTAAGGGTCAGGGTTAGGACCCTAAAGCTAGCGCTTAGCTTCAGGGTTACGGCCCTAACCCTAACCACGCAGGGTCACGACCCTAAACATGCAGGTTTACGACCCTTACCCTAATCATGTAGGGTCACGACCATAACCCTTAGGGACAGGGTTACGAACCTAACATTGCAGAGTTAAGTACCTATCCCTAACCATGCAGGGTCACTACCCTAACCAGTAACGACCCTAACTCATCTCTCTGTCTGCTCCAGTGTTGCAGCAACCAGGAACCTTGCAGGGTTTCGGTGTCAACGGCAGGATGGGGGACCCGGGCATTTCCACGGCAACTCCGGTGTACCCAGCACAACCAGGCTCCGCCCATCCCATGATGAGCTCCTACCCTCCGCCGCCGTCCTACTGCAACCACCCCCCGCCGTCGTACGACCAGCTGTTCCACGATGCCGCCGATAAGAAGTAGTGGGACGCTGTGGGGTTTGGAGGACAAGAGACCACCACCCTCACCCCACCTAAGAGTGGAGCTTCAACTCAACGTCTGTCTGTGTGTCTGGCTGCAGGACGTACGGAGCGATGGCCCTGGACTCTGAACGCGCTGACATACACCAGGATGCCTGACTCATCGACAATTCAACAAGTGGCATTAGACATGTTGACCTCAGACCTAGGAGGGGGGGGGGGTCTGGCTTTGCGACGCAGGCATGCATCTGTGTTTGTGATGTTTTGTGAACAATGTGGGGCTGTCCTTCTCCTGCAGCACAGCATGTAGCACATGCACAAGGGCACCCAAAACAAGATTGAGCACCGGCGAAACAGCGAGTCTGACTAGTGAACACATCTGAATCCTCTGGCCACAGTAAGACAAAGGGCCGGTCCAAGAGAAATGGCAGATTAGACATGCTATACACAGTCTCACACATATGCACTCCCTCGCTTGCCTGTGCTTCGACCTTCTGCTTGAAAAGAACAGATTTGTCCTGTTTTAGATGGCAAGCCTGGAAATGTAAATCTATGAACAACGGGACCTTTGTGCCAGGCTCGTCGCCTGTCGCCCACATCGACAGGTGATCTTTATGTATAATTCTTTAGGTTGTGTTTTGAACATTTGTGCTGCTTAACGTAGATGAGCCGGTCCGTAGTTTGTGTCGCTCCATGATGTAGCTTCGTCATTTTGATGTCTCCTTCTTTCCTACGTCTTCTGCTTTAAAACACAGGCTCTTTGTGAACATTGACTTACACAACACCAACGCTGGCATCGAGAGTCCATATAATCAAGGCATCATTTTTTAATTGGCCTTCTGTTGAAATTAAAACATCCCCTCTTACACCGAGATTGGGATTTGGAGTTAGTTTTGTCAACTGTGGACACAAAGTTCATGGGGAAATGTTTCATCCTGTAACTATGCAAAAGATAATTTATAAATCAGTAGGAGGCTGTTTTGGTAACATAGTCTTCCTCAAGTTGTCTAGATTAGTACTTCCACTCTTCAGAGCACGTTACTTCACACTGAACGTGGGGAGGCAGTGATTCTGCTGAACCGTAGTTCTGACCCTAACCCAGAAGGGGAACAGGGGGATCCGGTGGTAGAATAGTCTGAACAGTCATTATCAATCTGTGAAATATGTAAATAAAGGTCACTTCTCTGATGAACTCTTCTTTCCTATTGGACGATAACAGAGTAGACGTGCTCGTCTGTCCGACTATTGAACAGAATGAGACGTTGCATGTTGGCCAGTTTAGACCGGATCCTGGGACGATGCTCCTGTTCAACGGGGGCGTTACCATGGTTACCATGGTTGATGTGACATCCAGAATCTGTAAACAAACTGAGGGGAAGAGCTCCGTCCTCCAATCAGAGATAGTTTGATATTATTAACGTTAATTGCAAGATCTTTTGCTCACAAGATGTGAGCAAAAAACACTTACTTCCTTCCTTACATTTGATTTTCTAATATTGACGCCATGATTACCATCATTGATGCAAGTGAATACACAATACACAGCTGTGAGGAGCAATATTTATTAACATGTTTTAATATTGTTTTTTTCCTTAACTTAAAGCCTAACCATTCTCTTTTGAATAAGATGGACAAACGTCACAATCTAAAATTAAAACAACTTGACATGTTAAAGTCAACTCCAGGAATGAAAAATTAAATAAGCTTATTATTGGCTTGACTGAAACCTGTAGAAACACTGAGACACAGACATATGACACAAAGACAGACAGAGAGACAGCTACACTGAGCCTCACAGACACACAGCTAGTAGAACTTGTGAAAACCACAACAAGACCACCTGTAATTGGTGTCAAAAACATCCCAGGTTTGTTTTTAACATGTAAAAGGATTTTAAACACAACCCAGTGAGGGATTCTGCTCTGGTCCAGATGGAGCTGACCTGGGGCCAGCAGATTAAGCTGACTTGGGGCCAGCAGACGGAGCAGATGCGGAGCTGACCTGGGGCCAGCAGACGGAGCTAACCTGGGTCCAGCCGGTGGAACTGACCTGGGGCAAGCAGGAGGACGCATTGCGGGGCAAGGCACCGCTTGGTAACAGACGAGCCAACAGCCGTAGTTCTTACCGTCGCAATGGCCTCAAACCCGTTTGGGAGTTTGATTCCCCCAACGAAGATTCAAAGATGAATTTCTTCTGTTATTTTCTTATTGTCTCTTGATGTCTAAGCTATGAACGGTCTGCTCTCAAGCTGATCCATAATATTACCCATCATGCATTTTGGGCAACTTAGATCAATACTAAATGTTTTTACATAGACACCTGCAACATGACAGCATTACAACATCGCTAGATGGCAGCAAGCCCCAAGATGTAGTTTACTAGGGTTAGTTACTAGGTTACCTTCTTTACCTTACATGACGAAAAGTGCAGGAGAAGGAAAGTGTTTAGACGATGTGTTGTGAATTGCAGAACAACACTATGAGCTAACAGCACGGAATAGATGAGCAAGAGGCATGCAAGTTTTAGAGACAAACTATCAAACACCGGACTGCTAGTAACAGGCAACCAAACAGACAGCCAGGGCAGCACTGTCTGGCAAAACACGTTCAACAAAGGAGGAACCACGGGACTAACCCTAACTACTATTAGAAAAAAATGCGAAGAACTTTTGCGAAGACTACAGGGCTATTAAGCACAATATGGTCTCAACATGTGCCATGAAAGAGCAACAAAGCGCCTTTTAAAAAATATTCTGCCCCTTTCATGTACAGCTGTTTCTTATATTTATTGTTGTGAGACCTAAAACAGCTGTGCTGAACTCCCGTCCAAAAGTAAAGGGTTTCCACCTTCCAAACACAGACGGACCAAAACAAAATACTAGAACACATTTCTTTGATAACAAAGACGACGCGTCCCAACCGCAGAATAAAAGTCACCAGTTCTGCTCTCCCTCCACCATCCTCGCTAGGAGAGGCCACAGAGTAGTCCAGTATTCAGTGGCCTCCTTCATCCAATGTCCTTCCAGGAAGATGTCACTCAGAGTACCTCACCCCGATGGCCCAGGGTCAAGGCAGGTCAAAGTTCAAAGGCTGGGAAGTGGGAGTCTCCCGGCATGGCCATTTCTGACAGGTAGTGGATGGCTCCAGCCATACCTAGACCATTAGATGAGAGCCAAGTTAAGATGTTACTCCACTTACTTAAACCTGCACTCGGTCACCTTTCTACTGCTGCCATTCACTCCCTTCAAACAGAGAGTAGGGTCTGTGTGGGTGTACAGTAGTTATGCATTGTCTGGATGGAGGAACCTCCAAACACTAGTGTGTGTGGGTGTAGTTCAGAGGTGCAAAGTAGTAGTAGTAGTTTTTAAAAACTGTACTTTTATTTAAGTAAGTATTAACTATTGTACTTAGTTACATATTAAACCACACAAGTTAATGAGTAAAAAATGGTCATGACAATCCTTCAAGTCAAAGTAGGCTATAGCCTAAAATAGAAGGCCTTAATGTATGTTGGATTTTGTTGGATTAGAAAAAAGCTAATTAAGTCTCGATAACCAATATACTCACGATAAGTTTTCAAGAGTTATCTTACCAGGATGTAAAATTGCTCAAAATCATTGTTCAAAGTTAACCCTGATTAGAGATTTTGGATCCCCCCTTGCAGTTGAAGACTTATGAGGCATTAAATATGACAAGTAAAAAAGTAACTAGTAACTAGTTCTGTGAGTATGTTTGGAAAAGAGTACTTTGTACTTTTACTTGAGTAAATTTGAACTACAATACTTGAACTTGGAATTGGGCATGATTTCAGTGATGTAACTGTTCTTTTACTTAATAGATTTTTTCAGTTCTTTTTCGATTTCTGGTGTCATTATTCATTGTCTGGGTGGAGGTACCTTCAAACATAGAGTAGGGTCTGTGTGGGTGTAGTTATCGTTGGCTGGGTGAAGATACCTTCAAACAAAGAGAAGGGTCTGTGTGGGTGTAGTTATTGGTTGGTTGGGTGGAGGTACCTTCAAACAGTTGGGTCTGTGTGGGTGTAGTTATTGGTTGGTTGGGTGGAGGTACCTTCAAACAGTTGGGTCTGTGTTGGTGTAGGTATTGATTGGTTGGGTGGAGCTACCTTCAAACAGAGAGTAGGGCCGGTCAGGGATGCGACAGCCGTGGGTTCCGTAGTCTAAACACCACTCAGCAAACTGGAGGGAGAATGACAAACAGTATGTTAGAAGGGTATGTGGTCAAGGAAAGTTAAACTAATGTTGAGTTATAAGTTGTCCTATGCATTGGACCCCACAATACAAGAGAAAGAGAGGCAGAGGCCCTAGAGGCTGGATCCCACAACACCAGGGAAAGAGAGGCAGAGGAACTAGAGGCTGGATCCCACGACACAAGGGAAAGAGAGGCAGAGGAACTAGAGGCTGGATCCCACAACACAAGAGAAAGAGAGGCAGAGGAACTAGAGGTTGGATCCCACAACACAAGAGAAAGAGAGGCAGAGGCACTAGAGGCTGGATCCCACAACACAAGGGAAAGAGAGGCAGAGGAACTAGAGGCTGGATCCCACGACACAAGAGAAAGAGAGGCAGAGGAACTAGAGGCTGGGAGGTCACCTTGCAGGCCCTGTAGAGGTACTTCTTCTCCCGGGTCGTGCGGTAAAGAGACAGGAAGGCGTAGCCGTTCCCCGCCGTGCCGTGGCAGATCCCGTAGCCCTTCCTCAGCAGCCCGCGCTGCCAGATCACCTCGCCGCAGTCCACCGCCTCTTTCAGGTACTTGTCCTCCTTAAACACCTGAAGGAGAAGAGACAGATACGTGGAGGGGCTTGTCTGTAGGCAGCAGACCTCCAACATCCTGGAGCAAGAAGCCCTCACTCCTCAAAGGTCCAATATTATTAACTTTTATATGTATTTTTTTATATAATTTATATAGCAACTTTCAAGGTATCCAAGGTCGCTTAGAGCTTGGAGCTTTAACTGCATCCACTTGTGTAAATACCATCTTCTCTCACCTGGTAGGCCATGAGCAGCATTGGCACGACGCCAGGCGCTCCATGGCACCAGTGGACCAGGCGGTCGCTCTCGTTGCTAAGCGACGACGGGTAGTTCCCCGAGCGGAACCTCTTGTGCCGGAGGTAGTCGACGCTGGGCCGGATCAAGCCCGACAGGACGTCCGCCGGGACCTGCGCCCCTGGCTGTGAAAGGTTTTCCAAATGTTCCATGAAATACATATATACCGACTGAATTAATCCCAATACATTTTTATCTCATCCTTTTCGGTCACTCCTGGCCTAAATGTGGCTGATGGTGTCTGCTGGTGGTATATGAAGGGATTGTTGTCTAAGATATAGATATATCTATCTATACAGTATGTTGATATGAATTATGTCTACAAAATACAAAGCTTGAAAAGGAGAGTGTTGTGAAGAGACCGCTCTGGCCGGAGAGTCTTATTGATGCGTCTGGTGTTACATGTAGTTTGTTAAAGCTCCAGTCTGCCCAGTTTTAGAGTTATTTACCAGTGAATTATCTGCTGTGGATGCCAATAGAAGTGTGACTAAATGCAGGGACATTTGCAAAAGGCACATTGGGTGTTCTTGGGAGTCCAGACATCTAACAAGTCTGCAGCTTGTTTCCTTGGAAACAGTAAGACCAAATCATTAGCGTGCCAAGCACAAAGTGTGAAGGCAACCTATTGTAAATGTTAGTTTTATTATTAGGTGCCAAGCACGAAGTGCGAGGCAACTTATTGTAATTGTTAGTTTTATTATTATTATTATTATGCCATGTTTGACTTACACAGCCTAAACCGCTCGCACGCTTTTTATGAAACTTACTGCAGATGTTGAGGTTGACTCAAGATTAACAGACAGCAAATATTACACTGATTAGCCCAAAGGTGGCGCTATAGCAACTGTCCAAAAATGCAAACTTTGAACAAGCATATCTTGTACCCGCTTTGACCTACAGTCATGAAACTTTGTTGACACATGCATACCCTCATGATGAAAAAATATGCCTCAAGAACCTATGACTTCCGGTAGCCAGATTTGCCGCCATCTTGGATTTAGTTAAAAACATATTACCCAAGGATCCCAGGTTTTTTGACTTAGACAAAAATCCTTTAGCCCAGATCATCTATGGACCATCGAAATGGGCGTGGCTTGTCACTTCACCATAGTTGGCTTGTCACCACAGTTCATAGACGGAATGTTTGATTTAAGCGGGACTAACTTAGTGGCTGTTGACGACCAAAGTTCTAACTGCTCAAGTAAGATGAAGTCGATTGACCAAACAACATGGCCGCCAGAGGCAAAAAAATCGTCCAAAATTAACTTAATGCCAAAAGGCATAGTTAACTTAAACCAATCATCATTAAACTTGGTGTAGTCAAAGGCACATGGGTCAAGATGAACCTCTCTAAATTGTATACATATCAGGCTATAGTGAGCGATATAACAATTAACTGAAAATGCAACCTCTCCAAATTGAACTCAGATCGGGCAATAGGGGGAGCTATATCAATTAACTGAAAATGCTGACTTTGGACGGACATATTTTCTGACGCCGTTCTTTTACATTCAGACATTTGTATCTCCTCATGTCGAGCAAATGTTCCTAGGAAACCCAGAATCTGTAACAAAATGGCGGCTGGAAGTCTAAATTAGCCCAATCAATGTTAGGTGACTAAAGGCGGGGTTAACGAGAGTCAATCATCACCAAACTTGGTGTACTTTAAGAAGCATAGCTCAAGGTTAACCAGGCTAAAGTTAATCAAAATAGGACTATAGGGGCGCTAAAGCAATCAATTGAAAACTTGCAACACTCATAACTCCTCAGCCTTTTGACGTACGGTCATGGAAGTTTGTTTGTCCTTCACCAGATCCAAGCTGAGGCTATTCCAGCGTTGTCAAGCGTATGCAAACAAAAAAGGTTTTGATGGTCTTCTTGAGGGTCTTCATGGTCTGTGTCATGGCCTAAATGGTCTATCAGGGTCTTCATGGTCTACGTCAGGGTTTTAATGGCCGGTCAGGGTCTTCATGGTCTGACAGGGTCTTATCGGTCAGATTTAGGCTTGGCACCCGTAAAATGCCGCTTGCAGCTTTAATTATTTCTGTCCTTGTTCTACTCAGCCGTTCACGCCCGGTCTACAGAATGTTACGCAACGTGATACCAAGCTAGCGAGTACTCAGTGTGGCATGGTACCTAGCCAGCGTGGTAACTAGTGAAGATGGTACCTAGCCAGCGTGGTAACTAGTGAACATGGTACCTAGCCAGCGTGGTAACTAGTGAACTTGGTACTTAGCCAGCGTGGTAACTAGTGAACATGGTACCTAGCCAGCGTGGTAACTAGTGAACATGGTACCAAGCCAGCGTGGTACCTAGTGAACATGGTACCTAGTGAACATGGTACCCATCGTGTACATAGCACGGCATGGTTCCTGGCTAGCGTTGTACCTAGCGAGCTTGGCATTTAGCGAGCCCCCCCCCCCCGCCCGTGATGCATTACAGAGATGCACACGTGAACAGGAGGAGACGCTCAGAGCTGTGAAAGGTTCTGACCTGAAGCAGCATGTAGAAGATGCCGGCCAGCCCGTGGGCCGCACCCACATACTGTTTGCCGTGCCACTCGTACAGCAGGGGACATCGCTCCGCCTTCTTCTGCTGCGCTGACAGCTTCTGCCCTGAGTTCAAGATGGCCGACACCACCT
>JAOPJL010000112.1:14151633-14162100 GCA_027123545.1 Trisopterus esmarkii
TCTCTCTCTCTCTCTCTCTCTCTCTCTCTCTCTCTCTCTCTCTCTCTCTCTCTCTCTCTCTCTCTCTCTCTACCATAGGTTACTATGGGAGTTTCGAATGCCAAGCATTCCACAAATATTTGAGCGGCCATGCGGTCTCTGCGTGGCTTTTGTGTCAGATTTGGAATAGCTGTTGCTCCTCTTCCACGAGGGAAAAAAAAAAAGAGATCTCCAGGTCAATAATATACGGTACTCTGCTCAAACAACATCATCATGCCAAAGTCTCACGCTGAGACGGTTTAACGTGTCACCGGACAAGTCATTGGGACAATTGGTACATTGGTTTCACCATCCAACACTGACTGTGTTTTTGGCTTTAATTCCCAGTGGCTAACACACTAGCCCAGCTGCTACGTTTGTGGCTAGCCGTGTGCGTGTGTGTGCGTGCGTGCAGTCTTTGGGAGGGGTGGGGGGTGGGTGGGGGGATTATAGAGGCGTGTACACTCTGTACACTCCATCTCTGCTCTCTCAATCTCCCTTTCCTTCCCAATCCCATCAATTTATCCATTCACTCTGCTGCGGTGGTGCTGGAGTCTAACACCGGTTCACTCACTGTCACCCAAACACAAAACTTGTGCTGAAGAACCGTGGGAGACCACCGCTTGCAGAATCACGGATCTCTGATCCGATGGTTCCTCACGTTTCAAAGCAGTTCATTTCATTCAAAGAAATGTGTCATTTTAATAAAGCGAAACAGCGAAACTTCAATATCCCTAGGGATGGCTGCAGGGTGTAGTGTGTGAGCTGCTGATCTCAGCGCTCATCGGTTCCACATTGTCGTCGCCATGTGCACATGTAGAGAGAGATGGCAGGGCCAAATGAACCGAGACCTGTCACGCTACGGCCTTTCTGCCGCTTGACACATTTACATTACATTTACATTTAAGGCACTTAGCGGACGCTTTTATCCAAAGCGCCTTACAAAAAGTACATTTAGTCAGACGAAAGAAACAATAATATATAGCTGTCGGTACAGTAAGGATGTTCATAGAGCCAAGCGCTAACCAACGCTATGTTAACCCATTCTCTGTAGACAACCAGATAGCTAGGACAAGAAGCCACACGATTCAAGGACACAAGAGGAAAAGTCACACGTTTGTCGTTCTCCAGGCCTGTTGGAGCAGAAAGGAGCCGTCTGTGAAACAGGGGCGTCACAGTGTGAGCGTTAATAACTACCTGAGAGCGCTTGTGAACAGCTCTCTGATTGTAAATGAATGCATGGCCTGTTCCTCACATGGGCCAGCTGAGAAAGGTACCAGACACACACAGACGCCACACATTAGCATAGCGGCATTAGCAGGCAATGATCGACTGGAGAACGGAGATAAAAACATAACGAGCCACAGTCTCCGTGACTACGGAACGAGAGATGTTTACGTGTGGTTGTTGAGCGGGACGATGTCCAGGCTTTCTCCCCCTGTGTCAACCACCTCGTTCTGATGACTACCAGTTGCGCAAAGCCATGTTATAAATAACACGCTATTATTACGCCCTGAACTTAGTCCACGTAGAAAAACATTTAAATTTCTTTGTCTGCACACCCGGAGCCCATATACATGCATAACAGAATCAACCCTCTGGACCGAAGTTTGAGTTGTGATTTTAGGTTCCAAGCCATGCTAGTCCTCGCTGCAGATCAAATCCCCCTCTGCTCCATGAGAACGGGTGCGAGGTGAAGGGGTGAGTCAGGCCTCTCTCTGGGCCCTGGTGAAGGGGTGAGTCAGGCCTCTCTCTGGGCCCTGGTGAAGGGGTGAGTCAGGCCTCTCTCTGGGAGTGCAGCGTCAGGCACGCTGACGGATCGTGTATCCACTTGATTTATTGAACCCACGCCGGGGAGATGCATTATTCATGGTGTCCGGACAGCCACCAATAACACAGTAATCGGTTGTAGTCTGACCGGTCTGACCGGCCTGACCTCGGACCCCTGACCCCTAATTAGTGTGTAGTCACAGAATATGGCAAATCAAAACTAGAAGAAGAACTAGAAGAAATGGATTTATGTTTAAGACAGAGACAAGAGCCTAAAGGATTTGGCTTTGATTTGGTTTGCTCCAACACTCGGTCAACCGGTTAACATTGTTTATGTAGAAATGATCAGCCGTGATTTCTGTCAAGATGTTCACTCCACCCCCTCTCTCTTGTGCACGCTGGCTCCAGAATTGAGAGTCGAGCCGCTGACATCCATTCTATTCCAAACGAGTTCCAAAAGTTTGCGCCTCTGTCACACAATCCAAACTTAGTGATTAGTTTGTTTGTGGGCCCTATCGATCAACTATCTAACCAGGGCAGGTTGTACACAACAGCCATAAAGTTCTGGAAGCTTCTAAACCCTGGTCTGGAATACAGTGGTCGTCAATGACTAACAAACCGCCTACTTCGAGAACACATGTAAACCAAGAGACAATTCACTCCTCATTTACATCCAGACTGACATTTCAGCAATCCAGCAAAATCCTTTAACAAGTCTGTGCAATGTAGCGTGACTGACAGGGAAACCCAACCCCAAGTGGTTCTCCAACTCGAGGCAGCCTCAGAATGAGTTCCTGGATCCAGATGCTGATCGGGTGAGGAATACAGCTGGTTCAGCATTCGAGCTCCAACCCACCTCGGCCAAGAGCCATTCCTGCTCTTTAGGTCTGCTGCCTATGCTTTTAATCAACACCAATTAATGCCTGAGCTTGGCTGTAACTCAACAGCAGACTCCTAGCCTCGCATCGTATGGATTCCTGTGACTCGCGGGGAGTAACTATTTAATCGATCTGCCTCTCACTAATGAAACAGCTCTAGGCTATGGTTCAATCCATCCGATCATAAGTGCAGGTCATACTTTGTGTCCGTAGCAGTTTCTCTCTCATTGACTCAAACAAGGTTGGGATTCTGGTGTTCAGAAACGGTCCAGATTGTGTTTATCTTGTAGAACGGTCCATATCCTTCTCGCCCAGATCTGCATGAAGTATGAAGAGTTCCTCCAGAAAGATTCAATCTAATCTCTGATCGAGGAGGTCCTGTCCCAGGTTATAGATATGTTTAATAATTAATTGCCCTGGGCAATCCAATATACTATTATGCTTTCTCTAAAAGAACAATGGCAAAATAAGTCCTCCTGGAATTGAACTTAAACCCAGCCTGACTCTTTGGCCAATGCAAAGAGAGGACTGGAGAGGAAGAGCCACTGGGCTAAAGGGGCCACTGGCCTGTCCTTGACGTTCCACCCACATCCATGAGTTCAGGGCCGTCTCCTCCTAATCCCACAGCCACGTCCTATTCCCCCCACCCCCCATCTCTCTCCCTTCGTTCTCTTCCCAAAATCTCCCCTCATCTGGGCCTCCGCCCGTCTGTCCTCCCTGGACCACTTGTCCTCAGTTACCCGTCTCCTCTGGTCTTCTCATCAGGATGGCTTCATTAATCCCACTTGTTATTCTGGGACTAATTTAGAATTGGAAATGTTGACCAATTCATTGTTGCCTGATAAGTTCTAGTTTGAGAGACATTGAACTAAGTATGAACTCAATAATTGTCTGGAGAAAGTCTGCCCATGATAGCTTGAGGCAAACTTCTTCACTTCATTAATGAGGTTTGCTTTGTTTTGTTTTACCCTATCCCTCTCGGAGAACAGCAATTATCTTTTCAGTTATACTGGGTACTAGACTAGGTGCTGCAGCTAAGATTAGAGAGGAGAAATTAGCATAAGAGAGTCAGATTGTGAAACAAACAGCTCCATCCCTCCATCCCGATAAAGATGATGAAGCTGTGTGACAGACTGAGAATGACAGGAAAATGGAATTTCCCAAACCCGATCAGGGAAAGAGATGCCCTGATTGGTCAGAAATCACTAATTAGCAAGGAACTCAAATGCCAAAGACGGGTCTTAGATTGAAGATTAACTTGTTGGACTCAGCACCAGTTGAAGGACGGCTCTGGAGTTTCTAACAGATAATTGTAGCCAGGGATGCAAAGAGGTAGGTGTTAAAAAGGTGAGGTGAGGAATAAAACTCATCTGCTCATTTCTACCTACCTTGAAGTATGTTTGCATCTGCCTGAAAACTAATTCCAACAGGCATTACTGGGCTTAAGCAACACTTTTAGGTTTGCAACAATTCATTTTCGTTACCAATGGCTATTTCCTGTCTCTCCTCCAATCCCTCATTCTCCAAACAATCTAACTAACTGACTTTATCAGCTCCCAAGTCAAAAAGGTTACATTGATAGTTTATAGTTCCATATATCAATAAAATCATCAGGGATCTCCTGCCTGGCGTCTCAAACCTTTGTTTTGTCGGATTGGGGCTGAGTTGCTTGCCGAGCAGCAGAACCCAGCGGTGAACAGGCCGACCCACAGACTACTTCACCAGCAAACAAACACCATCACCGGGGATCGCCTGATTTGAAATTGAATTAGCAGATTTTGCAGAAAGGTGAGGATTAACCGACTGGCTGCCTGGCTGACTGACTTATTACTTAGTGCCTTATTCCTCCCTGAGCTGATGAAGTTGGTGTGATCATACAGCTGCAGTAAATAAAACACCTCAATGATTGGTTCTTTAAGCTGAAGAGATATCGTCCAACAGAGCCGTAGAGCGTACAATAACATCTCAGTATTGATGCTGTCTCAAGGTGATCCCATTATTTTATGACAGATTCCCTTTTTTCTTTTCAAGTGTGAACATCAGAACTCCCTTCTGCGTAGTTTCACCTGCGGAAGCCCAGGGGAAATGATTGAACAGTGGCTACGATTCAAACGTAGCCTTCCAACATACCTGTTGATTGGGGCCATGCATGAAACTTTTCACACTAGACGTCCTTCATCAACGTCTCGTACTGTTTAGGCTACCCACTCTGAGCCAAAAGTATGGCATATTTATAATATTTCTCAGATGATAAATATGATTTGCAATATTTTTGCTGGCCTCCTGCCATCTCATGAAAACTGCATTATTTAAGCACTGAATTCAGTTTCAGTTTTGTGGAAGAGGGAAGTGGTCGACTTTCTCATTCCTGAAACCCACCTGAAGGTACAGGCTGGGTTAAACCAGGTCTCACGGGCAGATACGGTCTTATGACTGACCAAACTTTTGGGCTGTGATTTGATTGGTTCAGTAATGAATTATTCAGGGTGTCAAGATAGGAGCCACCAGAGAGAGAGACCGAGAGAGACCTTCTCAGCTTCAGGTTCCTCTTTCCATTTCCCTCATCAACTACAGATAAAAATGTCAGCCCAAAAAAGATTACCAGTCAATAACGATATCGCTTCACAATACCGAACCATCAATAATTAAACCGACGGCGCCACACACACACGTACGGTACACACACATCAATCTAAAGTTTGGCTCATAAATAATTCAACATAATGCACCATTTCTTCCTAGTGGAAAAGCAAACGCATGGATTCATACTCAGATACAGTACAGATCTGTTATATGAATTCAAGCTTCATCACAATAGTATGAAAAATGTGGTTTCCTATTACACGTATAACGTATTTAGTCATCATTGCGTGATTATTAAATACATCCAAACAGAGACATGATGGAGACCTTTCTCTTCATACCAGATATGAATCAGGAGAACCCACAAGGACAAGTCATACGAAGTTATTTGTTGTTAACGATCATACATTAACATTAACCAGAACTATGATAGCCACATCCATCATCATCACCAAAGGCCACAGAGGTCTACCTGCCCACAGCTCACCTCACTGTGAATAATTGACCCAGCATATCTTTATTGCCCCGGCGAAGTGACTCTAGTAAACGCCCTCAAAGTCAACCACAACCAGGCGGACCAGGGTTCTGTGTGACTGTGGGGCAGGACCACCCTGCGTCCGAGATGGGAGCGATACGGAGACAATCAAGTTTGCTTGCAGTACTTTGCGACTGTTACTACGTTGTGACGCCTTCACAGCCGCCCCGCGCAAAGCAACACCGAGCCGCCCCGCCGCCGCCGCCGCCGCCTCTCCAGCCGGGCGGTGCAAAGCCGCACCGAGCCACCGCCCCGCCGCCCCACCTCCAGGCGGGCGGTGCAAAGCCACACCGAGCAACCCCGCCGCCGCCGCCCCGCCGCCCCACTTCCAGCCGGACGGTGCAGATCCGCACCGCGCCGCGCCGCCCTGCGCGCCGCCCCGCGCGGCGTGCTGGGACCACTCATCCAAAAATCACCGACACTTCACTGTCTCAAAGTACCCCAAAAACACTGAGGAATGCGGCACAAACTGCGACCTACGTACGTCCCCGGGCCTTGTGGGGCAACCGGGACGTTTTATTCAAGGTTGACTCACCGTTAGTCGACTGTTTTAGACAGTTTGTCGGGAGTCTCCGCGCGTCGCTGTCACCACACTGATCCGCCCACCGCACTTCAGTGACCGCGGCGCGCGGCTCCACCCACGTGCCATATGGTCCAACCAGAGCGCTCGCAGTGGGACGGACGTGGGCCTCGTCCAACCGTAACGGAGTTTATATCTGAGTGACGGGATCTCTCGCCAAATCACCGCGCCCCGATTGAAAAGAGGCCCCGCCCCTGGCAGCTGCAGCGTGTTCCATCAGAGCCATCGTCGTCACGACTGCAGGTTTGACGGACAGGCCGCCCGCCCAATGACGAGGTCCGGCTCCTTGTACGGGACGACGTGAGTCCAATCGCCGGAGGGAACGGGGTCTGGACCCGGGCCTGGACCCGGGCCTGGACCCGGGCCTGGACCCGGGCCTGGACCCGGGCCTGGACCCGGGCCTGGACCCGGCTCCTTACTTGAATGTCCCGTGCCATAGGGATGAGAGAACGTTTTTTTCTGAAAGAAAACCAACAAAGGAGACGCAATTATAAATGTATAATATATATTATATACTATATATATTATATACTATGTCCCGAACAGCCTGTTCATTTTGAATTCGTTACTCGCATGTTTTATTCGCATTACATTGCCATTAGTTTCACCAACGTAACACTTATTCTTTCTATATATATCTATCTATATATAGATAGATATATATGTTATAAAACTGTTTATCCTAATTTCTTCAATAAAAATGAATTCAATAAAACGGAATCATCGAGCACAGGATTTGAATTCATCGAGCGGTTTTTTCTGAGTAAACAGCGCCATCTAGTGGCCGGACTGGAGCGGTTCAGTCCGAAGCTGCAGTGACGCACAAAAAAAAACCTACGTTTGTAGTTTTTACACCCCTGCGTATAAATTACAAAAGTTTGGAAGGCTACAATTATTAAATTAAACCCCTCTTATATCCTTAAGAAAGATGCATTTTCATTATTATTATTATTATTATTATTAGGGACTACAGATGAAAATTAGTTTTTTGCTAACTCTGTCCCTTTTACATTTTGAGCGTAAACAAAATATGTAAATTGGTTTGCTTTTAAATGAACAAATAAATACAATTATAATAGTCGAACAAAATAGAAGAAGCACTGATATCCGATTAAAGGAGGTGTGTCTTTATTATCCAGTGTAGGGATATTATGTGACGGGTCACAGAATCCAGGGACACAAGTCGCGGTTTGTTTTGAAATGTATTCCGCAAAAAACATCACAATGAAGCCAAACTCCCAGATATTGCTTTCAAAGAGGTTTATTGAAATAAATATTTTGAAATGATATAAAGGTAAAATTCACAATTAGACAATCGGAATCCACACACCCATATATTGCTTTGAAAGAGGTTTATTGAAATAAATATTTGGAAATTCTATAAAGTTCAAATTGATAATGCCATTGGACAGTCAATCCCTCCTCCTCCTTCATCAGTGTGATGAGTGATGCACCATCTTCTTCTTCTAAAGCTCTCTGGCCTGGCCTGCTCACCCCTCCATCACAGCTGGGATGATGGGGTGAGGAGGTGGGGAACCTGCTCACCCCTCCATCACAGCTGGGATGATGGGGCGAGGAGGTGGGGAACGCTCTACCACAATGTATGTACAGTATTCAACCATTCATCATTATTAGCTACTGCAGTAATATGCGTTAACTTACAATCAACTAACAATTAACCGAGAGCTATTGCAGTAAAATGCGTTACACTTAATTCACAGTAAACTAAAGGGCTAATAATATTTTACTAATGGTGTTCATGTTAACCCAGGCATGACTTTATACATTTTTTAAAAGGGTTAAGGTTAACCCTACAACTAACCCCCCAAGGGGTTAACCCTAACCCGATTAAATAAGGTATCCTTTGTTTACATGAACACCATTAGCTTAGTTAATATGAAAACCATAAGTATAAATTAACACACTTAGTAAATGATAACTAGAGCATTAGTTTACTGTTCAATAACTGTTGGTTAATGCTTATTACTCAATGTTAATTTATGGTTAATTACTGTACCTTTAAAGTTTACCCATAGGGATATGTCTCTTGAAATTAATGCTTGTCACTGTCATGACTTCAGTGTCTAACTAAACTTAATCAGCTCAACCCTTTCAGCTCCCCGTGGTGCACATCTCTGATAAAGGCCTATTAAGTTAAATTAAAAACTTTGATTAATCCACATTTGAACAGACAGTGTTTACACATGTCCTTCGATCCCAAAAGAAAGAAAATAACAAACGTAGGTTTGGTGGGTAAGTGAAAATCAGGGTTTTTTTAAACCCCCATTATGTGCTTCAGCCAACATTATTATTAACACAGCATGTTTTCAAATAGGCCAGATGTTGTCATCCCAAACCACACTCCAAGATGTTTGGAGAATGGCACAGCGGGCAGTGAGTGTAGCCCATACTACCTGGGCATTGGACGAGGGAAAAGGGATCGCACATTATGTCAAATGCTCTCGTATCTAGGTACCAAGCAAAGCCTACACAGCCTAAATCAGCCCTACCAAAAGAAATGGATTCAAGCGCTCCTACACAGTAAATGTTCCAGGACTGCGACACATGCATCACTCTGGTGCAGAGCTGAGCCACACAATCAACAGAGAGAATCCACTAACATCTAGGATTCATTGATTCCGCCATTTTTCCTGTCCCGCTCTTCCGTAACCCGGAAGTACTACATAAGTTATGTTCATAGGCCTCTCCCATCACTCGGAAGTGTTCAGTGTTTTTACTCTACAGTTTGCAAGCATACAGCGACAAGAAAGATTGCTGCTTCGTGCGGCTCGCTTTGATGGAGTCAGTGCAGCATGCAGTAAAAAGGTTCATATTAAGTCATATTTATCACCACCGGCGCTCCCCTTTCACACCAATCGTTATTTATCACCAATGTAATTATTGACATTAGTTTAAATTTTTTTAAGAAATTCGAACAGACTTTGTTAAGTGAAACGTTTGTCATCTCTAAAGTATTCTGCATCTCAAAGCATGCCAAGGAAAGGTATTTCTTCTGTACTGCATAGTGCTGGCTATATGGGTGCCGCAGGATTACTTCTACATTAGTAGACAGGGTTGTTTTTTCATTATGTACAAACAAAGGGAGGAAAGAGCAAATCCAGTGTGGTGTAAACAGTTGCAAAGCCTGTCCAGGTGCTTCAGATATCTACAAATACAGATCCAGGGTGAGTCATAGAAAGGTGGACAGAGCTGAAAAGAGCTCAGGGGAATGGAAGAGCTACTATTATGGGATGCCGTGTGTGCGTGTGTGCGTGTGTGTGGCCATGTTTATGCATGTGTGAACTTCTATATCACAGAGAAAATGAAATCATTGACCAGTGCGTGTGAATGTGTGTGTGCCTGCGTGGGTGTCTGTACGCAAACACACACACACACAAATGCCCTTATAAATAAGTGCATGCGGCCACTGAAACAGAGAGTTCTAGTAGTAAGCCGTCGCGTTGAACGAACCGTACTCCCAAACGGATGCAGGTTCTGCGTTTCCCTCCCAGCGCTACAATGCAGTATGCGTGACATTACAGGACGCCTGGCTGCTGGAGTCTGAGACACACCAGGGCCACTCAAGACCGCGTGCTAGAACTGAGGTCAGAGTTCTGAACTTCTGAACTTCTAGAAGATGCATGAAGTCAGCTCCACTTAGTGACGACTACTGAACTCTGGGGCAGAACACAGAAGTTCTCACTTCAGCGTTCCACTGACTCCACAGAAAACAGGGACGGTGCGTGTTGTTTGGATGGTTCAAAACAGTGAAATCATACGTTAAGTTAAGATTTGTACCCAGACAACGTGGTTATTGTGAAATTATCATTAATCATTGAAGGAGCGCACGCGTCTTCAAACAGTGGAAGGCGTTCCCAAGATGTCCTGGCGACACACTCGGTGGTACTGGTTTTGGACTGGTGCAGCGGAACGGAAGCATGGCTGGACATGAACAGGAGGAGCGGCGGCACGACGGACCCAGAGGATTCAGGACTTCACCGGAGTCAAGGATTCGCCCGATGATGGCCAGCTCGGCCTAGGGCCCTACTCCTTGAGGAGGGTTTAAAGTGAGATGGATCCAACATAATGACCAGGACCTCAGG